>UCOK01008766.1:0-198010 GCA_900474325.1 Synergus umbraculus | reverse complement strand
ATTATAATATAAGCCTAATATTAACATTAATAATGTATATAATAGTATTAATGTTAATATTCTCCACCTGAAAAACCTAACCTCAACATCAAAACGCATCGAAGTATTAAAAATGAAAATTTCCTCAATTTCAAATGTGAATCGAGGAGATATAAATAGATCGCCCGAAGTTTTCCGAAGGCAATCGTACATCTTCGGGTTTTCAAACTCAGAACAGGAGAATTTGGTGCGCGCGCATTCATTCGGCCTCCTACCTTTTTCACACGGACACAGAGGTTTCATTGTGTGCGTGGGCATCTTGTTTCAGATCTGAGCACACTGCGACCGTCCATGCAGTTGATGCAGTCATGCAGCAAAGGCCAGGCAAAGGGATCAAAGTGATTTTGATATTGACGTTTGATATTTGAATCGTTGTATTCGTTGTGCGTTTGACAGATAAATAGTTTATAAACTTTTAAACTACATATAAGTATTTAAGTACAAAATGCTACTGAATTTTTGTGATCCGTCTCTGAGAACGGAAGTAAAGTGCAGTACCGTTTGTACAGAAGGTTATGAAGTCGAAAATTTAGTAAACAAATCCGAAAATGGTTTTATGGTTTATTCTTGCATAAAACCACCAGTGCATGTAGATTTTCACTTTATTTGCAATATTCGTATAAGTCATATAATTATTTGGCCAAGCGTTGGTGCTCAGAAATCTTCAGGATTTCAAATCCTCGCCAAATCTTCTGACGATACAAATAAATTGTACACTAATATTTCAAATGGATATTTAAAATCCTCAGAGTCTGGAATTCTCTTTCATCGGAGTGATATAGATCCCACTAAAATTTCTAGCCCTTCGAATTTTCTTCAATGTCGCATGAAATCTTCAGAATCACGATTAATCAGTTATGCAAGTAAATTGAGAATCAGTGTAGTAAAAACAGAAAATTCAGTTCCTGCTTTAGGAAAGGTTGAGATTTGGGGATATGTATCAACACAATGTGGAAAGGATGTGGTCGCAAGCATTTGCAGTTTGTGGTTGCAACGCAATGCTTGTCAGCCTGGTTTTGTTGATAAGAACGAAGTTTCTTCGAAAAGCGATGTCAACACAGAAAAGTAAGTTCAAATTTCATAAATATTTAATTATAGTTACTTTCACAGGGTGGCCACAAGATTAAATTTTCCAGTTTCCCTGAATTTCAGACAAATTTTCCTAACAAAAAAGTATTAAAATTCGTCTCCTAAAATTCTATGGAATTTTTTTAAATTCCACGGCAAATTTTACAATCACAAGTATGGCATAAAATTCGTACAAATCTCTAAAATAGAAACCTCTTGAAAAATTCAAAACACGTAAGTCTCTTAAATTTTCTAAATACGTCTTAAAATTCCATTCCTCGGAATCCCTTCAAATTTGTTAATATTCTATGATTATTATTTATATTTTCCTTGAAAGCTATATGCACATTCCACTGATGATTTGTTCTCCCTGACATTTCCTTGACATGTGGTCACTCTGTATTATACTAATTCAAAATGTGCATAGGTTCCATCGCCCTCATCATTAATTCAACATGTCTTACTCCTTTTCAGAAAAGTATCTCAGTCTTTAGACGTGCCTGAAAATTTTCTGGATCCAATAACGTGTGAGATTATGATCCAGCCAATAGTTCTACCCAGTGGCAAAGTAATAGACCAAAGTACTTTAGAAAAACACGAGCAAAGCGAAGCAATTTGGGGTCGAACATTGTCAGATCCATTCACAGGAATTCCGTTGAGCGAAACTCGAAGACCACTCGCAGCAACAGCTTTAAAAGCACAAATCGACAAATTTCTCCTTGAAAACAGCGAAGCCGAAGAAGTAAGAACACTACCACGAGTTCTAGGAACTAAGATCCGACCAGTATCTTCTATAAAGTTAATAAGTATGCAAAACACTGAATTAAAAAAAGTACCTGTAAACATTCAACCTTTGAAAAAATATCGTCCTACTTCCGAAGTTGATTCTCAGAAAAGAAAGAAACTACATTGCCATAGTTTACCTGTAGCATCTGTAAAACGATGTAATATTTCAATAAGAAAATCGTGTATAGTAAAAAAAGATTTTAAAATACCAGAAAATAATTGTGGACAAAGTAGTTCAAACATTCCTACAGAAATGAAATTTTCGTTGGATAAACAAACAAATTGTAATTGTTGCAAAAACAGCGTTTTTTATAAATTGCCTTGTAAACATATAGTATGTAGAAAAGTGTTACTTTCTAGTGATAATCAATGCGGAGTTTGTAAATCTAATTATGAAAGTAGCGACGCGGAAAGGATTTACATCTGACTAAAAAAATTAAACAAACTGTAAATAATCATAATTAAGTTTTAAGATAATGCTTTTTTTGTACAGTGTTCCATAAATAAACGAAGAAAATAATGAAAGATTTATTTTATACTACGGACGAGTTTTAATTAACTCGCAGGTTGCAACAAATCATGTAAATTTGATCATTTAATACTAAAAGCTCATGGAAATTTTGGGAATGCGATAGAAGGCGTATTGAGTTATCTACTTTTTTCATTGTTATTACTACAAAAGAGAATAAAGATTATTTGATATACACATAGTAACAATAGGTTTGATACATACAATTGAAAATCAAATGTTCTTGACGTTTGCTATTGAATGCCATTCTTTTCTTATTTAAACTGTTTTATAATAGTGTTACAAAATATGCAATATGCATGTAACACTTTCATTATACGTAATCGCACTTTCCACATATTCATCAGTGACAAAACATAAAAGTCAGGAATTGGAAAGAGCGCGATTCAATGGTTTGGAGTAAAATTATATCCTTTGATGTTTATATGGAGTCACTCTTGAATAACTTGTTATTGATATTGTTTAACATCATTAAAAATCGTAAGTCATATTGTATACCTGCAAGAAATAAAAAAAAAACGAATCAAACTCTATTTTTTATTTATTGTTACACTTATTTAAACTTAATACAAATTCATTTGAAACTTACACATTTATCGCTTCATTAGACTTCAACCTTGGCCAGAGGCGCGTCTTTCTTCTCTTCGGTGATCACTACCGATGATTCAGTTTTTTCATCTGCAGGTTTCTCAACAAGGATTTCCTCGACTTCTTTCTTTAATGCCACCTGGAAAAAATGTTTTATAAGAATTTTCTTTATCTAGAAGATTTAAAAAATGTACATTATAGTGTAATTTTTGTATTACCTCCTCTTTACTGGCTTCGTCGAAGTTCTCTACTTCGGGTACTTCGTCCTCTTCTTCTAAGGAAGCTTTGCCAACTCCACTTCCCGCAACGGTGCTAGCCAATCGCTTCAATTGAGTTAAACCTTCAGGTCCAAGCTGGCTCAAAATTCCAGGCAACATTTCGGTAATTGGTTTGGTCTCTCCGTGTCCAGTAATGGCGAAAGTGTTGGCTGCAAGACTAGCTTGAGCTTTCGGGTTGTTAAAATGAATTACAGTACCGTCATCTTTAATCATATTGACTTCTTCAATTCCAGGAATGGTATTGACCGAGAGTTTTTTGAGACAACTCTGTAGCTTTTTATCATCTGTGGCTGCAGTTGCGTGCACGACCTGAAAAGATTTTAAAAAATCAGGTTTCAAGTAAATTTTATTAAATTATTTCTTTATAAAAGATCCAAAATACTACAAAATAATTAGTTTTCCAAAGTGTTGAATAATATAATAATATAATAAAGAATTTTGGAAGAGTTTTCTTAAAAAGGACATTTAGCCTTGGCAGCTATCCTAGTAGCTAAAAATAAAATAGGGCGTAAGCTGCATTCATTAAGTCCCTAAAAGGGAGTTATACTGTTTTAAATATACGAATTTTTGTTGTTTGAAAATATCCAGACCAAAGATTTCGTTATTTATCCAATTTTTTAATGAATTTTCAGAAAAATTAGTTTTACATTTGTTAAAAGATTATGACATTTAAAAATATTGAATGCTTCCATAAGTCGTTTAATCAATAGCACTTTCAATAGTTTCAATCTAAAAATATTTTTGTTAGAAGAATTTTTAAATATGTAAATTAATAAATTAAGGCTTTTGGAGCAACGAAGAAAAAGTTATTTCGAAGATATATAGTTTTTAGACCGTAAAAATACACGATTTTAAGTGTCGTTTAGCAGGGGAGAGTTTCTCGATGTGAGGAATAGTGCTATCTGACTGTTTTTCGAAAAAACTAATTTGTTTGGCTAAAATGGAAAAGTTTCACCTAGGGTTACCAAACTGGTCACCTTAGCTGATACTTGTCCATTTTAGCCAAACAAAGTAGTTTTTTTGAAAAACAGTGAGTTAGTACCATTCCCCACATCGAGAAACTCTCCCCTGCTAAACGGCATTTAAAAACGGTGTATTTTTGTGGCCTAAAAACTATTTATCTTCGAAATGACTTTTTGTCCGTTGCTTCAACTCCAACAGCCTTAATGGAGGTTACTAATTTGAGGTTAAAGAAAAGCGAATGAGGATACATGTTAACAAGTTACAAACACATGATATAAATTGTAAAATTCCAGAATACAAAAAAATGTACTTATAAATAGATTTTAAAATAGTGATATTGAATAAATATGAATTTTTAAACGTGTTCCATTGTTGAATTAACAAATATTATTTAATCAGGTTCTTAAACATGTTAAAGTCTAAAGGGTCTAAAGTACAAGAACATAAATTAATAGCTAATTTCAGGTATCCTAACATATATTTTTCGTGTAAATTTTTCAAATCACGAAAAAGAAGTCAGGTTACATTTTCTAATAAATCTGATGATTCATCTGCAACTGAAAAACTGACACTACCAAATAGGTACATTTAGGACATTATCGAGTCTTACAAGACAAAGGGTAATTAGAATTTCTAGCAGTAATCGATATAAATCCTTTTGAATTTTTAAATTCAGACAAAGATTTTGACCTTCGGAGATAGATTTCTTGTCATTTCGGACACACGCGTTATAAAACCAACGAAAAAACGGGTTTTGCGCACCCTTTGTATGGTTAAGTCTAATGCGCCTACAGACACAAAACCGACAAAAACGATCAAAAGTCAAAATAAAAATGAGAACAGATCAAAGACTTGTCGATAAATCAACTACAAATTAATTAGGTGTAGAAAACATTATTTATTCTATGTATACCTTCTTCTTGCGACGGGGTGTTCCCTTCCCACCAATTCGCACTTGAGCTTGCAACTTCTTCAACTTCTCAGGATTCATTTTGTACGAGATTCAGGAAAACCTAGCAAACTACACAAACGAACTAATTTCCGTACAATCTCGTGTCGAATCTTATGCGAAAAAATTCAGCTCAACGCGACCGGTAAC
The DNA here is from genome assembly GCA_900474325.1 of Synergus umbraculus. Classification (NCBI taxonomy): domain Eukaryota; kingdom Metazoa; phylum Arthropoda; class Insecta; order Hymenoptera; family Cynipidae; genus Synergus; species Synergus umbraculus. Next base: position 192,660 of record UCOK01008766.1, on the reverse strand, counting down.
CAAACACGTGCTCGATGTTGGCCGAAAGGAACGAGAAAATGGAAGTACGCTTCCACATTCACTACGCGAGTTGAAACTTCCGTCAGCAAAGTCGACTTCCGCTCATAAAAAATTCAAATTTATCTCTCGATTGTCTCGTAAAATTGAACCCTGTAACACAAAATAATCTATTTATATTATTCAATCGCTATTCAATAAAAAAATAAATTTTTATTGAACAAAATTATATTTATTAGTACTTACATGAATTCTGTAGTACAAGGCCTTGATATCTAAAAATAAAAATCCTTTCGAAAAAAAGAGTGGAATGACAATCATGGATGAAAAAAAACTACGAAAATGACTATATCTTAGTATAAAAATTGATTTTTGTAATTATAAGAACTAACATTCAAGCCTAAAATTATAATAATTTTTTTTGTAACTTATTCCTAACCTATAACACCTGTCAGTGTTCTTCAGAATTGGACCAATCACATTTTTGCTCTTGAGAATATGATTTTGGCGGCACATTAAATTGAGTTAATCTTCAAGATTAAATACATATATATGGAAAAGATTAAAACTAATAATGCAATTTATTCGTTGATTTATTTTACAAATCAGAAGAGTCTTTACTTTTCTAGGTGTAATTATAGCAATCTATGCTGTGATTTAATAAAAAAAAATGTTTATAATCACCTTACGAATCGAAGGACTTACTTCAAGCATTCCTGCATTCGTCCAATGGCGTAAGCAATAGTAAAGAATGAAGGCTCCCATTGGTACAGATGATTATTCGACCAAAAAATGTTTTTTACAGCCCTTGCCCCTTCCGGGCTTCCGCCTTTGTACACAAACACAAAGTATGCAAAGTATGAACCTAAGGACCGTGATCGCATTACATATCTTTTCACTGTAAATATCTGAAATTACTAGTATCAGATTATACGTATATTGTTTCCATCAAATCTTCCCCAATCTTCCCCTTCCCCCGGGAAACTAGACAATTTCGCAATTTTCGCATTTACGGTATTATCTACACGAAAAGTTGACGGGATATTCAGGTAAGTTTGGCCCTTCCGCATTACATTTACAAATAACTTTATTATATATTCGGTGTTCATCGTAAATTCAGTTTCAAAACATTGATAAAGAGATTTTGAAATATGAAATAAATCAGATTATTGCACTCTACTTTCTGTATAACCTCACATATGTATAGCATAATTACTCAATACATTCTTAACATGGTCTAATGGTCTTTATAATAGCCTACTAAAGAATAATATTCAAATTACAATTTTTATATTTATTCAATTATTTATTAAGGAAGATGTACAAAAACAATTAGTACAGTTATTACGGCTGAAATTAATAATAAATTAATTAGTGTATAAATTTGGAAAAAATACTTTTTTGTCCGTTATCGAATTGAATCAATGAAACAAATTCTAGAATTTAGTAGATGATTTTTGTTGGATTTTGTTTACAAAAGTGGATAAAAGATTATTTTGAATTAGTTATGTATTATTCTGTGTGTGTTTTGCTTCAAGCTTTGGAAATTTAAATGATACCTATTTATAAATAACTAATTTATCGGTATACGTATACGAAGTAATACAATCTTTACAATTATTACAATAAAATTGTGAAACAATTGAATTTATCCAATTTTATATAATTTAGTATATCAATTGAATACACCACTTCCAAAGAACAATCCTAAACTACTAGACAGATAACATAGTTAATAATGTTGAGTCACGTATTTCGTGTTACATCAGCGGAAATCATTGACGAAACCCTGAACGAAAATCTAATCATTTTTCATTGACTTTTCATCAAATGATTAAATATTCATATTAATTCATATTAATACAATTATTGTTGCAGATGAGAATGATACAGTCTTGAAGTAAACTAAATTGATCAAAATACAATGTCAGGAAATAGCCCTCCACATGTTATTTATGGTTTAGATAGGCATGGCAGAATCGTAACAGACATGGATCGAGAAAATAATTGGACATCAGTAGAGGATCATTTCAGAAGACTGAATTCTAATTTAAGGCAGGATCATACTATCAGTGATTCTAATAATGGTATGAAATTATTATTCAGCTCTTTTTCTACAAATAAGACCATAGCTTACAATTAGCAAATGGTTCAGGGTATTCTAATTTAACTGTGAATTTTATTTTCTATTGTAAAATTACAGAACCTTCAGATACTCAAGGAGCTGACTTATCCTCGGAAGAGGACACAACCCACTACACAGGGTCTGATGCTGCTGATCAAGAATTATCGGCTGATGTCACTGACGGAGCCTCTTCACCAAATCAAACTACAGCTGGAATTCCTGCTTTGAGCTCAGACGAAGAGTGAGATCTCATTTTTTCTCTATAGTTTAGGATTTTCACAAAATAATTCTTATTTACTTTTACGGTAATTTTATTTTTTTCTATCAGCAAAAGGTACTGTTGGGTCTGTTTCGCAACTGATGAAGACGACGCAACAGCATCATGGGTGAAACCATGTCATTGCCGAGGAACTACGAAATGGGTTCATCAAGGTTGCATACAACGTTGGGTGGACGAAAAACAGAAAGGACGGGCTGGCACTCGAGTAGTGTGCCCACAATGTAATACAGAGTATATCATCGTATATCCAAATATGGGTAAATATTGGTTTTTTTTCTAGCCTATAAAATGTTATTTAATATCTGCTGATGTTTTTTAAACAATAACTTAATTATTGCAGGGCCTTTGGTTGTAATACTGGACAAAATTGACGGGGTTATTTTTCGAGTGTGTCCATTCATAGCCGCTAGTATAGTGGTAGGTTCAGTTTATTGGACAGCTGTAACGTATGGTGCAGTAACAGTAATGCAAGTAGTAGGCCATAAAGATGGGTTAACGATGATGGAACAAGCTGATCCACTTGTATTGTTAGTTGGTTTACCGACAATCCCTATTATGTTGGTTTTGGGAAAAATGTTAAGATGGGAGGATCAGGCTCTGAGTTTGCTCAGACGACACGCTTGTAAAGTTCCAATTTTAAGACATTTCTTACCTAGCAGGTGAGAACTTAATTAGTTTCATATTAAATCAATAATTAAACATTAAACTGAATTAAATCTCTTTATAAATTACTTTCTGTTACAGTTATTCTGATGAAGATAGAACACAATCACAAGAAATCCCACCCATGAGCGATCCAGTTTCTGCGACGAGGGTAATGTGCGGTGCATTGTTACTACCAACAATCGCAAGTATTTGCGGTAAAATATTCTTCGAGAGTATAAGCTCAAACTTTCAAAGGACGTTACTCGTAAGTGCATCTAAATGTTTTATAATAGCTTTTTCCAAGATTTAAAATTAATTACGTGGATTAAAAGTAATTTTGAAATTAATCGACAGGGCGGAGTAGCATTTTTATCCATAAAAGGAGCATTTAAAATCTACCATAAGCAGCAACGATACGTTCGACAATGTCAAAGGCGCATAATGGACTATACAGATACTAATGTGGCGATCTATCGAAGACAGCGAAACGCGGAGAACCAGACCGATAACTAAATTTCAACTGAAAAAAAACGTACAACGTAATTTTGAAAATTTCACACAAATATAGTGTTTTTATCGATCCTTGAATGCAGTAACTGTTCCCGAAGATTGAACGTTTGTATACGTCCAATTTTTAATTCGGTTGTTGAAGTTATGACACTAGTAAAAACGGGAGCGGATCCAGAAACAATTCTTGGGGGGGAGGATTAATTTTCACCTAATATTTTGATCAGTTTTAATACTAAACACACAATTACAATTTGAAAATTGAGTGGAATTTTTAAATTTTTTTTTTAATAAAGACAGTTATTATTTATTTATTTATTACTGTTTTTAGGTTTTTTTTGATATCGAGGGGCTTTCCTAATTTTATTTTTTCATTTAACATTTTTTTCCCAGTGCTGAAGCTCTTGGGGGAGAAATTTCTCCCATTTCCCTCCCTCTAGATCCGCCACTCGTTAAAGTGATACTAAGTAATAGGCGTCCCAAAACTACTCCAAGGTTTAGGTTAACATTCCTGTATAAAATACAATGCTGCAAATGTAACTTAAGTCAACTTAAGTGTAGTAAAATCTTCAAGTGAACATCTCTAGCAGAGTACAGATACCTGTAACTTTTCTCGTTCAATTTCAGAAGATGAAAACGTCGTCAGTAATATTCTCTTTGTCACTTATTCTCATACAACTAGTAAAACAACTTTCTAGTTAGTCAGAGAGTATTTATGCGAGAGAGAGCGCTCTAGACGCATTAATATATTTTTATTTACGTGGGAATTAAATGAGGAAAATTTTGGAATGAAAGATAAATCCATTTTGAAGTATTTGAGTCATGTTTAAAGGAAACCTGCGTCAAATTTTAGATCTTGGATGAAAATTGTACATAATCATAATACATACGACTATATTGTTCTGCGTTTGACAAAGAGAAATTATTTACTAAGTGCAACGGTATACTTTGTGTTTGAAGTGGTGACATGATTTGTAATAGGTTTATGTACAATATAATATACAATACAATACTGAATTAAAACATTTTTATTATACTGTCTGTTAGTTGATTTTTGCTATTATATTATACTGATTTATGTACGTAGGAGATCTATAAAAAACTAATTGAGGAGTACTTTAAGAGCGTAGCCTGTATAGAATGTACTAAAGATCCTTCTTCATGATAAATTATTTTCAATCCTAAATATTTAACGGGTTAATTTATCCAAAACTTCACGAAAATACTTTTAATAACCTATACCAACAAGCGATGTTTAAAACAAGTTCTAATTGAGATGTTTCTCTTCATTTTTATTTAATAAATCCGGTGGTTTAAGGGCATGTATTACTTACCCGATCCCTACCTTACCGACATTTTTTCCTCTGTAACGTTACGTCTACATTTATAAAGATATCAAATTGAAAATATATAAAATTAAAGAAAATATGTTAATGTATGTTTGTCTGGTCTTTAATTTTTGTAAAAATAAAAAAAAATTTTTTGAACAAATTTTTTTTTTTTGAAATATCAATATTTAGGACCAGACAAACGTACCTTAAGGCTTTAGCTTCAAATATAGAAATTTTCAATGTGGGTAAGGTAGGGATGCAATTGGTTGTTTGGAACTTTGGAAGTTGTTTCTGTTTTCCGGGTTTTTCACTTTCCGGTTTTCTTTTGTGTTTATGTGTTTGTGCGTGGTTTGTGCTCTGCTTGATACCCATTTGACATCACCCAATACGAAAGAAGAAACGGGGAAGAAATAAAAATTGTGTTGTATAAATCAAGATAAAATGTAAGGATTTAAATATCACACAGTCAGTGATAACCGTACACCAGAGAGAACACTGTTCTAAAATTTTGAAGAATGAGGTTATATTGACACGCAAAATAAAACGTCATATATTCTAAAAAAAATTCTTTTACATTTTAGATATTTCAAAGCACAATTTTATTTAATTCACTGAATGAAATTAATAATAGAGAGTGTTCGTAAAGTTTGCAAGAGCACAAACAATGTCCACTCGAATGGAAATTTTGTGGAAAGCGGCCTTGAAGACATTCACAGGCCGAAATAACGTTGGATATAAACTTTGTCAGAAGAATTTTGAAAAATTGTGTATTCTAATGAACCAAATAACGGCCGAGGATGTAAAAGTTACACCTGAGGTACTCCGTTATGTGCAATTGCAATCAGCTCCGATGTGTGTTATTGATGTCTTTGAAAATCAAGATATAACAATAGCGATCTTTATTTTAAAACATGGAGTAACAATGCCTATGCATGATCATCCAGGAATGCATGGATTATTAAAGGTAATTCTTAAATATTATGTTTTATTTTGATATTCACAATTTTTAGTGTAAAATACAACTAAATATACTATATTATTTAACAAAGAATTTTTTTTCCCAAGCTCTTTTTCAGAACAGGTATTTTTTTATTACATCTATTCAAAGTTAAATTATTTGATAACATTTTATTTATATTGAATACAATTTTCTCTCTTAAATATAATATAAATAAATTGTTTTATGTTTCAGGTACTCAGTGGTACCATCAAATTAAATAGCTATACAATTCAGAACGAAGGTGATTGCATTATAAAGCCCGATCAGGAAATATCGGCCATCAGTCACATACCAGTCATAGTCACCAAGAATGAACCAGCTTGTGTTTTAACTCCCCGGGAAAAAAATTTGCACGAAATATCGAGTGTGGAAGGACCTGTAGCATTTTTGGACATTCTTAGTCCACCATATCACGTAGATGTATATGGTGAAGGAGAAAGACCTTGCACTTATTTTAAAGCTATCTCCAATTCCATGTCACAAGTTGACATAAAATCTGATAAAGTGCAATTAGTGGTAAAAGATCCTCCACCAGATTTCTACTCTAGAAGTTTACCCTACAATGGCCCACCCTTGAGTTGATTTTCATGTTTTTGTACGTAATGTAAGTTAATTTTATTAATTCTAGTAATGGAATATGTATTTAGTTTGCAATTATTGCAAAAAAAATTAAATCATGGCTGTCAAAGAATTGGTTTTTTGCAATATTGGAAAAGAATAATCTAATTTTTAGAAAGTAAATGCATAATAAATTGGAAGACTGACAGGTATAGTAATTGAAAATTAATTAGGGCAGAATTAGAGTTTTTCTTTTCTTGTTGTGCATTTAGTTTCCAAGCTAATATGTTCCTTAATTTTATACTTAGATTAATGTTAAATTATATTTAAAAAAATACCTTATAAAACTCCAGTAGAGAATATAGGTTTTTAGATAAGAACAAAAATGATGACACATTAACTCATGCAATAAAGAACATTTTTAAAATAATTATTATCTAAGTGATGTCACTTCTTGTGAATTTTTTGGAAATTTAGTAATCAGTTAATCACTTTTAGTCACATGCACTTATAAATATCTGTTCTAATGTTAAGGTACAATTATTTTATTATTCAAAGATTTTAAGAAACATTCCCATTCATGCAATTTTTTAGATTCACTTTTAGTGATACCAAAGTCTATTTGAAAACTATTGTTATATATGAATGATAAGAATGATTGTCAACTTAATGTATTAAAATAGAGATTAGAAATAGGTTCAGTTTATGTAATATTAATCGAGTCAATTTTGATTAATTTATTTAAAAAAACAATCAATTTATGATCCACATCAGACTAGGTCCTGAATTTCATATGAAACGAAGACAAAAATGTACAACATAGTTTATAAAGAAAACAATAATGTACTTAATCAAAGCACTTAATAAAGTGACATTATCAGACCGAAAAATGGTATGTTACTTTAATAAATATATTTGTACACATTATTTTCTGCGTAGTTTTTTTATTATTCACAGGTTAATATACATACTGAAATCTAACCAATCGTCAACATTTCTTATATTATTTACATAAGTTACTTTCGGTCAAAAGAACAATTTGTCATCAAGTTTATTCATTTCTTTTGCATTTATAAATTTAAGACCTTAAAATAGCTTATTTCAATAAATATCTTCAGCTTTAATAATTCCACCACTTTTCATTATGGCTATTTCCTACATCGTTGAGGAGATTCATTTTTTACATGACCAAACTCAAATCTTATTCTGAGTTCTCCAATTTTCGAGATCGGTAGAATATCAGGTATCCACTCTATCAGAAACGGTGTTGGTTCTGCTTGACTGGGAGACGTATTACCTAAAAAAATATTTTTAAGACGAAATAATATTTTAATAATTATTACTATGGTAAATAGAGATCAAGCTGTGAGGCTTGCAACTCGATGGCTTTTACACTCACCAACTTTTAGAAAAGTTTTCAGTTCTTGTGGTTTAATTAGTGCGTTGTTCCCAGTTTTTTTATATCGATCCATTTCAGTCTCTTCTCGTTTATACAACTCGTAAGTTCCATCCGCGTTTTGAATAAAACTTCTCGTGATTTCCAGGAGAATTAGCGGAGTGTCAAAAATGCTTTTCACATGTAGAATATTATTTATCTGCCACGTATACTTAGTAAAAGTACCGAGAGGTACTCTATCTTTCCTTACAAAAGCAGTAGTCGAATTTGGTAGACGTTTTTTTTTAGCACCACAAGATATCCTTTCTCGCAGGCACTCGAAAAAAGCTTGCGGAACGTGAAAAACAAGAGGATCCGGTTTCCCATCGAATTGAAAATGCATCGTTTGATTAATTCTTTCAGTTATTGATGCAAGCCAATTTAAAAAGGACTGATTAGTAGAATTTTCGTTCACAGATTCGTTTGAATTGTGATATTTTTTTATATTTGTTGACTTTGTTTTTACTTTCCTTGGTTCAATAGAATTCAAATTATTAATACTGATTGGATTTGATATGACTGGAACTTTCTCGCCTCTTTTTCTTTTGGTAGAACTTATAACCGAAGTGTTTGTATTTGGGGTTTCAAGATTAGATTGTATTAGTGCATTTTTATCGATAATTCTAATAGTGTTATCGCTGATTGAATTTTCATTTAGCAATTCAATATTACTCGAGTCGACGACAATATTCGAGTCAAGGATTTTAACGATGTTACCGTTAATTATTTTAAAATTACTGTTTAAAACACATTGATCGTTATTTATATTGTCAAATTTATCCAGTAGTTCTTGATCGCTGATGATTTTTATGGTGCTTCCATCAAAAAAAGCATTCTGGTCGATGACTTCCAAATTGTGTACCTAATAAAGCATGGTCAGTTTCAATAATAATTGCAGTATAATAAAAAATTTCGCGTTGAAGATATGTACGTATAATTAAATTAATTGATGATTAAATACCTGAGAAATTATACTGGCATCGTCGAGTAAATTTTGACAAGATTGGACTTTAATATTCTCGGCTGAAATGTTGGATAATATGGTTGCGTCTACATTTACAGGCTCCAAATTGCTTCCTAAGTTATCTCGGAATATTAACAAGTGAGTATCATCCGATAGACCCTCCAGATCTGAAATTGATATAAAATAATTTCTTTTTAAAATTATGAAATATTGTCCTTTAGGTTCTAAAATATAAGTGTAAATAAAAAGTGATTTTCGTTTAGAGTCTAAAATGGTTGCAAAAAAGTAAGAGAGTTTTGCTTTTAAATGTTTACCCATGCTAATAAGTTTGTCAGCTTCATTATTCAGAAAATTAGTGACAAGCGGCCTTGGTACACTTAATTCTGTTTGATCCAAATTTATGTAAAATTTAAACTCTTCTGAAAGCTTTTCCTCACTCGCGAAAGCACAGATGCAGGCATAAAAGTGAACACAGCGTCTGATTTGGCTCGAAGTAGAGGAATCGGTTTTATCTGTCATGAATTTTGAATTCTGAAAATATATAAATACGAGTTTATAAAGGAGAGATTAGGAATTTTAATCAATTAAAATTGAATATTATACTTTATACTCTACTTACTTTAAAAGCAGTACAGCTGCAGAAAAATCGATGCTCGATTCTGTCTTTCCACTTTGTATTGAAGAACGAAAAATGTAAATAGCCCAAAGGATGTTTAGGAGTAGCTTTACATTTAACTGCCATTATATGCTTTGAAACTCTTTGAACTAATGGTCCGGAAGTTTCTGTTGCTAATAACCAAATCTCTTGCTTCATTTCATTATTTACATTTAGAGACAACAAAATCGAATTTCTCAAAGTTAAAGGCTGAGCTTCCGCATAACAACGCAAAGCTGCTTGTATATGTTGACAACTTGGTGCAGAATCTGTCACAGAATCTTTCTCCTGAAAAAAAGATAATTCTTGGAGTTTTGTAGAACATAGATTTAAGTAAAGAAAAGTTCAAAGTTTGTAATTTTACTTACATGGCATTTAAGAACACTGGTATCAAAACTTCTTTCACAACTGTCAACGAAACAGAGTGCCGTAGTTTGAGTAATAAGACTTGAGATTTCATTGGAAGGATTAATTAACGGCAACTGGACAAAGCCTCGATAATCTGGACCTTTGTCACGAACTCTAACTGAAAATACTTGGGCAGTTGACCCTGTTATTAGTTTACAAGCTTCGGTAGATAATTTTCTTTTTTCTCCAGGTTCTTTAAATACTGTCCCGCAGTATTTATTTTTGCAGCAAAGGCCTCTAGAGCCATTGTAAGTACCACACTTTGGACATTTACGTACTCCACGCAATGTTGCCTTTCCGAGATCGGCTAAGAGTGACTTCAAACGCTCTTCGTTAGACATTACTCCTAAAATAAGTAAATTTTCAAATTGAAAATTAAAATTAAATTAATAAATCCAAAAGTGTTTAAAATAACATAACCTCTATTTGTAATTTACAATAATTTTTAATTACACTCTAATAACACATACACCAGAATAACATTTTTAAATTTCCATTAAATATTAATTAAAAAGTCTCATTTATATTTAAAAGTAATAAAATAAACAAGAGAAGTAACTGACCATTCTTTTTTTTAAAACTGGGTAAATATTATTACTTCTTCCCGGAAGAATTAAGAATTTTGCAAATTAAACTCTTAATAATTTGTTAAAGGGCATAGAAATGAAATGTTATAGCTATAATAATACATATCAAAGATATTACACATGTTTATATATATATATGATACACTATAAAAAAGGGAAACAATGCTATTACATTGTTATACATACCAGTAACCAGGAGTCTGCTCAAACATAGCTCAAACCAGCTCAAGCCTCAAACTCGCAGTTGTAACGTGTGCAGCTCCACACGTTTTACATGTTTTTCATCTGCATACATATACATGCATCCTAGCGATCCCAGCCTGTCCCTCTCTAGTGACACGATTAGAGAGAGACAGGAAAGAGAATATTTGAATATTCCCGCACAAGTCGGCCATTTTCAATAAGTCAACGCATGCTCAAAAAACGCTTAAAGTCGATTGTAGCGCCAGGAAATTTCAGTATCTCTCTCACTCTTCTCAAACTTTTCACCAATCACATTCCGCTCCATATGAAATTTGCAAATATTATTGGTTAAACAATAGTCGCCAAAGATTTAATTTCCCCTTGATTTGACATATGACAGAGAAAAACTATGCTCTCCTTTCTTGACGTCAGACGTCGACTCAGGCAGAATTGTGCTCAGGAGAACAATCCGTAAATATGTCGCTCCTTTTGCCAATTCGATCATAAAATCTGGCTACCAGAATTCGGAGTTCATCAGCAAACTGTTAAAAATAAATACGCACTATGCCGCCTAAAAAAGCTCCTGCACCTAGTAAAAAGGTGGAAGCAAAGAAGAAGGAGAAGGTTATTGAGGTGAGAAATAGTTCTGTTAACCAACAAATTTGGTCTCTGGGCCACATGTTCTATTTTTTACCTTGCGCGATGTTTTCAGACAGTTAGCTATATTTTTCCTTTTTTTCAATTGCAGGATAAAACTTTTGGTATGAAAAACAAGAAGGGAGCCAAACAGCAAAAATTCATTCAACAAGTAGAAAAACAAGTTAAATCTGGGGGCCTTAATCCACGTAAGGTCGACGATCCCAATGCTAAAAAATTAGAAAAGGAAAAGAAATTGAAAGAGCAGAAGGAATTAGCCTTGCTATTTAAACCAGTCCAATCCCAGAAAGTTGAAAAAGGTAAGTTGTAATGTAAAATCTTTCTTTTTTTTTCTTTGTTATGAGTGTTCCTATTTTTTAAATTATTTCCTAATACTGCTAGTATATTTGTCAGGCAATATTTTTAATGATGTTTTTGAATTTTAGGAATTGATCCGAAGTCCGTTATATGTGCATTCTTTAAACAAGGACAATGTACAAAAGGAAACAAATGCAAGTTTTCTCACGATTTGACTATAGAGCGAAAGGCAGAAAAGCGTTCGCTTTACTGCGACATGCGAGATGACGATGAGGATAAGGAAGCTGATACTATGGATAACTGGGATGAAGAGAAACTCAAGGATGTTGTAGAAAAAAAACATGGAGCGGCGACTGCAAATCGACCTACGAATGACATTGTAAGTGTTTCTTAAATTGTATAACAATTTTGTATTGCAATAATGAGCATTAAATAATTAATACCATTTTATACTTTCAGACTTGTAAACATTTCTTGGAGGCAGTCGAAAAGTCCAAATACGGTTGGTTCTGGGAATGTCCAACGGGACCGAAGTGTATCTACAGACACGCTCTACCTGCTGGTTTTGTTCTAAAGAAGGATAAGAAAAAAGATGAAGCTAAGGATGAAATTTCATTAGAGGATCTTATAGAAAGAGAAAGAGCTAATTTGGGACCAAACCAGGTTCGTTTCTGGAAATAATCTATAAAATATATTATTATATATAATATAATTCATAAAATATATCCTATTATTGCAGACAAGAATAACATTGGAAAGTTTCCTGGCATGGAAGAAGAGGAAACTAAAGGAAAAGAAGGACCAAGCGCTCAAGGATGAGGAGAAGAAACGAAGCGACTACAAAGCTGGGCGTCAAGTTGGAATCTCTGGAAGAGAAATGTTCTATTTCAATCCGGAACTGGCTACTGGAGATGGTAAAATAATTTACATAATTACATATAGTTTTCATAACTCACAGGCATTTGAGTTTTTATTTACTAAATGGTTTCTTTTTACTTGATAGGAATGGACGAAGGTGACGATGCGATTGTTAGTTACGCTCGTGATGAAGATGAAGATTCGGATGGTATGGAGTACAAAGAATTGGACGTTGATAGGCTTGCTTATGAAGTTAAAGACATTGATAGTTCTAGTATCACAATTGCAAAAGAAGATCGATTAAAGAGTAACAACGTTCCGGAAACGAATCACGAAGATTCTGGTAAGTATTCATATTTGACTAATACTATTTTCAATAAATAATAAATGTTTCTAATTTTTTAAAGAGGCAGTTGTTCTGAAATACAGTAAATGAAATAATAACTGATATTAGATGTATGCAAAAAATAAAAACGAAGATACTCATTGTTCATATAATGTTTTCCTAGTGACAGTCGTGGGAGAAGGTGCTACCGCTTTAGCAATCAACGAGAACCTCTTCACGGAGGAAGACCTGGAAGGACTGGAGGAAGAACTAGGGGACCTGGACTTTGAGGAGTGATCCAGATGTCCCCTTTTGACTCTCCTCTTTCCAAATCCCTTCCAACACTCGTATCCAGAAGTCTAGTATCTATTCAATTACTCAGTTTCTGTTCACAAATCGGCAGGTGTCGATCAATTGCGATCATGTAAATTACGCTCAATATATCTCAGATAACTTATTATTAGAGAAGTGGAGCAATTCAATAAGTGGGATTTATTTGTAAATGATTTTATAATAAATTTTATTAACTTGCAAGTTAACGGAAATCATAAGTTTAACCAATTTTGGGTTTTTACGAATATGTATTAGGAAACTCAGTTGTTATCACAAATGTAACTGCGTGCACTTAAAAAATGCTCCCTTCTCTGCTGGTGAACAATATGATCATATTACGAATCTAATGCGTCCTTGACCATAGATTTGGATGTTAAGATTAACATATTTTTATCACGATCCTGCCCCAATCTCTTTTTAAGTAAAGGTGAAATAAAATGATATTAGATAATAAAGATATTGTATTTTAAATTGAGTATTTTCCTGAAGATTTTAGCTGTCTATGCTTTTACGAATTTACTTTTTAAATGTTTTTTTAGGATATCAATTAAATTTGAATTTTTATTTATTGTAACATATTTCAGTGTTTAATTTTGCAAACTTCCTAAGATTTTTCAAAAATTGCGCCGAATACAGAGTCTAACAGAAATGAGCATCGTTGTTGGTCAGAATCTCTTTTACATTATTTTATTTCATCCAATCCCATCGCGTGCTTAAAATCACGTGATCACAGTTCTGACAATTAAATTTTGATGGTTTGATTTGGTTTGATTTCCGCCTATTCACGCCGGATAGGGTCGTAAACAATTGTTTTTTTCACCGAATTTTTAAGAATTTTTCGATATAAAACGCAAATATGAGTTCTATAGGAACAGGGGTATGTATAATTTTACTGAGGGATATGAAAAAAAGGATTTTACTTTATTTGAAATGCAACTAAAAGTTCTGAAAGTCATCCTTAACCTCACTTTTATTTTCAGTACGATCTCTCTGCATCTCAATTTTCGCCCGATGGTCGAGTTTTTCAAGTGGAATATGCCCAGAAAGCTGTAGAAAATAGCGGGTATGTCTTTTTTATTACCTTATTGTACACTGAGCATTTATTGAAAAAGTTGAACTTCAAATAACCTCTTTGGTGCTCCTGGAACATTTGACTGTATTTTAGTGATGTCAGCTTTTTTCGAATCTCATTAAGCATTTTTATACATAAATATTCTTTAGGAGATTTTAGACTTTCAATTGAGAAGTAGTGGATAATTATACACGTTCTATCAACAACCTGCAAATACAAATACAATAAGAAATAAAAAAAGTTGTAAAAAAAACCAAAGCGATTGAAATTAGATCTTAAGTAGTTAGGTAGCCAACGAGAAATGTATTCTTTAAAAGGAAAACTGCCAAATTTTATACACTGTAATATTATATTAATATTATTATTAATATTATACAATATTTCTTGAAATTACGTATGGTTATATTTATCCATCTTTGACAGAAACAACTCGACCCGAAAATTATCAGGGCTACTCGACTTTGACTTTTTGAAATAAAACTGTGTTATATATAAATAAAAAATACGTTAAATTATTAAACAAATTTTACGCGTACCATAGTTTGAGAGCAAATTTAGATATCCCAAAATCTCTTTAAACCTTTAAAATCTCTTCAAAAATTTCTTGAGATTTCTAAAAGAATTCAAAACAACTTGAAATCTTGTCAATTAGAAAAGAAATCTTTTAATATCTTTTTAAATTCTGAATTTATCTTAATATCGAATTGTTTTGAATTTTTTTTCATTCCTGAATTCTGTTAAATTTCTTTGAAGTTCATATGCAAAATATTTTTCCTTTGAGAAAAATGTTTAATTTCTAAGAAATTTTAAGATAAAGTTTATATTTTGGACGTTAAGGAAAATTTTATTATAAGTTTGAATTTGAATTTTTAATTTAAATTTTATTGAATTGGAAGTCTAAGATTTTTTCTCCTAGTCAAATTTTCTAATGTTTCCGTTTTGTTAGTTTAAGTTTATTTAAATTCTTTGTCACCTATTTCTCTTCTATTTTTATTTAAAAAATCACCTATTCACCCTTTTTAATGACAATAGGTACTATGATGACTGAATTTGTTTCCTTTTTTTGTAAAAATTGCCGAATTTGCTCAATTTTTTAATTCAAATTTAAGTAAAATAATTAGTTTACTTTTGCGCCCTTAGAAAGTTATAAATAAGTATAAAGACCTAACTTTTAAATTATGAAAAAAAAAATAGTCCTAAGAAAAATTGTCCATTATGTAATGGACAATTGTAGTTGAAATAATAATGATGAAATTCATATTTCAAATTAATTTAAATATCTCAAACGACGATAAAAAGATCACAATTCAGTATCTGTGACAAAAGAGAGTATTATGCAACGTGATTTCTTCTTATTCTGTATACCACCCCGAATTTCTTGTTATATCCTCACGAATTATTTGTATTTTTCTCTTCTTGTATTTTTTGCGTTAACGGCAAAACGAAATGCTTGAATTAAAGTTTAAAAATATTATTATCTTCCATATTGTCATCATCTACTGGAATAAAGTTAATTGAACTATTAAAATTCCTTACTCGTCTTCTTCTTTCAGAACAGTAATCGGCTTACGAGGAAAAGACGGAGTAGTCATTGCCGTTGAGAAACTCGTTACGTCCAAGCTCTACGAAAGTGGAGCCAACAAACGGATATTCAACATAGATCGACATGTTGGAATGGCGGTTTCTGGGTTGATTTCCGACGCACGACAAATTGTAGAGACGGCAAGATCTGAAGCCGCTAGTTATCGTGCACAATATGGAATCGGAATCCCTCTGAAGTACTTAAACGAACGTGTATCCATGTACATGCACGCTTATACTCTTTACTCAGCAGTCCGGCCATACGGTTGCTCCGTTATCCTAAGTGCATATGAATCAGATGGACCAGCTATGTACATGATTGATCCTTCTGGAGTTTCTTATGGATACTATGGATGTGCAGTTGGTACGATATATTTTAAAAATTTAAATGAATCGAAATTTTCTATTAAATATCTTATTTAACATTAGAAACCTTTGAATATCTTTTCATATTTTCTGTCACTAGGTAAAGCAAAGCAGTCGGCGAAAACAGAGATAGAAAAGATGAAATTGTCCGACATGACTTGCAAAGAACTTGTGAAGGAAGCCGCCCGAATAATTTATCTCGTCCATGATGAACTTAAAGACAAGCAGTTCGAGCTGGAGATGAGTTGGGTTGGTGCTCACACTGATGGTAAACACGAGAGGGTCCCCATAGAGATCAAAACGGAGGCAGAAACGAAGGCACGTCAAGCGATGGCAGATGATTCGGACAGTGACACCGAAGACATGTGAATAGCAGATTCAAATTGATAATCATTTTGTAAGTTATTTCTATCGCATTTCTTATGAAATGCTTTTATCTTTCATAAGGGTGACCTGTTACTGATAAATAAATCGAATAAATGCGTCGCTTTTCGTTTGTATATCTTGAGAATTATTTTTAACTTTTTTTCCATGATATTATCTACATCAATCCTCATCCCTTCTTTAAACTTTGCTTTATATGTATATATATATATATTTATTTATATATACCAATCAGTATAAAGATGATAAAATTTTATACCAGCTCTGTCTTTAATTTTGAGGTTTGAATAATTTATGAAAAATCTTTCTAAAGGAAATTGATTACCGGCAGGGGGAAAAAGATTTGCTCTGGTTTGTAAATCACTTCATGAATTTCATAATTGATTTCATCAAGTATGCACAACGAGGGATGCTTCAAAATCTTCTGAAGATTTGGCTTCTAGTTGTTCCTTATTTAAAAAAAAAACTAAGGAAAATATGGCAAACGAGTGAAATTGAAACTTTTATATCTTGGATGAACTTAAATTTATTAGAAAAAATATTATTTATAAAATTATTTTAATTGCTTAATTTTTGTCAAATAGGCTTACAAAATCATATTCTGAAGAATTTTTACCCTCATTCATGTCTTAAAAATTGCAAGATTTAAAGATAAAAATTTAATTACTTTTCAGATTTTTAATATCAGTCGGATTTGCAACTCTTTGAGGAATTAAAAATAATAATTTTTCCTCTCATAACGACGGTTCTGAATTTTATTCCAGTTTTTTTTATAAACGGATTGCTAGAATCTTATATAACAAGCGACAACTCTTTGTAGTAACTCTTTGTTACTCAAAATCTTCATTTAATGAACTTTAATCCTAGACTAATGAATATGGTCACTATGCAATTAACAGAAGTCCCTTTTATCATTCAAAAGTGGATTTTTAATAACACGCAATCGCTTTAAAAATATATTGATTTTCAAACCACGGAAAATATAATTGTGGAAAAAAGCTTAGTTAAACGCACTTTTCATCATTCAGAAGTTGATTTTTAATAGCACTCAATCGCTTTAAAAAAATATTGATCTTGGAACCTAAGACTATTAGTTATTAACTATAATAATGTGCTTCTATCCTTTTGATTTTCCACATTGGAGCTCCTATTTTTCTGCTCGATTATCGCGTGAAAGAAATCTTCTCAAATGGCAAGATTTTATCGAATGAATTAGATGAATGTGAAATTCATTTTCAAAAACATACCATCCGAGATCTAGAAAGCGGTAAATATATTATGGGTCTTTCTTTCAGGGAAAGCGTAGCCAGCGATATAGGTAAATTATATTCAAGTGTACTAAAATGGCGCTATGTACTCCTACGCACAAAAGCACCCTGTGATTTCACAGTAATCGATCGGAAACCTTCCGAAAAATCGTTCCCACACATCAGAGTTCGTATATCTTATTATATACTTAAGTTTTTGTAATCGTCTCAACTCCAACATTGTTATTTTTTATTAAAAAAAATGTTATTTTGAATGTGATAATATATTAAGAATTCTTGAATGAAAGTTAGCATTTTGAAAAGGGAAACTTTTATTATTCGAAGGAAGGATACAATCGATTCTACCACAATCAAAGGAGAAAACTAAACGATACGGTATTCATTTCACTTTTACCTTGATGCAAAATTTTCTCAAGGGGAAAGAAAGAGAAGAAATGAGTGAAGCGAATCTCTTTCTCCAATCTATGCATCTACACAAAGTACCGCTCTTTCTTTACTGAAACAGAGTCAGGAATTTCAACTTCAATATCAGTATTATGGAAACAGGCTTGAATTCAATTTATTTTAAAATACCAATAGTCATCACTCTTTCCATATTTATCGTTTTGCCTCTCGTTTCGAATTTACATTCAATTTTCAGAAAACAAATAATTTCCTGAAAATTACAATTCCCGAATAAAAATAATATTACCGAAAATATTTATTAACAAAGGGAGAAAATTGCCAAAATTTCAAACTCCATGAATTTCAATTTCCCGAAAATTCAAATTCCCATAATAATTATCAATATTATTCCCGAAAATAAAAAAAAATTGTCAAAAAATGTTAAAAAATTTCGTACATTTCTTAAATTACGACTTTTGAAGAAGCTTTTTTTTAAGTTTCATATTATAGTACCTATACATATATATTCAATGAGAAGTTCGTCGTTAAACTCTTAAAAGGGAGTCGAAATCATGACGTAATTATATTATGCAAGACATGAATATAATTTTTATATAATAAATAATGTCTTGTATTCAATATTAAAGGTAATATACATGCCAGGTGCAAAAATTGTATTTTCTGTATTATCATATTTTCTTTTTTTGTCAAGATTAGGATAATGAAATGAAATTTTTTTCATCATGGAACATATAGAGAGGTAATACCAATTTAGTCAGCAAACAGAGCCGGAGTACTCAAGCCTCGTCTTTCTCAATCCATTTACCTTGTTGCCCTTGTTACATTCATTTTTGGATGAAGAGTTTGAAGTTTCTTCTGTCTTATTCCAAAGATCATTTCAGCAAAAGCAGAATGAGAATATTAAATAAACCAATCCATATTTGTTCACTAAATATGTATGTCAGTCAAGTGGCAAATTACCCCATCTTTTCGGTATTACATTTTACGTAAGACATTGTTGAGATGAAATTGGTCGCCAAATTGGGTAAGAACTATCATCGCAGTTAATTGGTAAATTAATTAATTCATGAAATTTAAAATGAAAGTCGCTGAATGAAAATAAACTAACAGAAATTTCTCACTGAATATTGAACTTTAAAGGGAATAAATCAGTTTGGAATTCAGCCAAAAAAAACTGGAAATAATCGAAGATAATAATGCGTTTTATTTAATTTACATATCAGAGTGGAAAATCCAGTTACTGATTGTAATAAATTGAAAAATATTATATATAAGAGAAGTATTACTCTACACTCTAAGAGAAAAAATAAGAATTATAAATATATATATATTGTACAGGATCATTAAAAGTATAAGAAAGAATTGTGGGCAAAGTTTGAAAAGTTTGTTAGATAATTTGTTTTTATTTAATTGCTGCCACTTGTGCCTGAGTCTTGTTAAAAATCAAACTAGTTACATTCTGGAACTTTTGTTATACTTATTTGCTAAGGGATTTAAAAAAAGACTTTTGTTTTCCTTCAGGAAAATCTCAATTTTATAAAGGTATTAGGATAATAGAGAAGTGCTTATATAACAAATTAATCTCAAGAAATGGACAAGGTATATTATCAAGTGCAAATATTTTAATTAGTTTGTTAAAACTCTACTTGTATAAACAGCAAAATATATGTATAACAGTATTCCAATAAAATAATCAATAATGAATAATGAGTAGAAAGTTATATGAGTTTTGTTGAACAGCGTGTTGAATATTATTCTTTTATTCAGAGGACGGAACAAATATGTTACGAAAAAAAAATTTTAATTTAAAGGGGTGAGATAAATTTTTTTTTTACACTTGACACACTTTAAATATATTAATTAAAAGAAATTACTAAAATTCCTATCATTTTTTCACGACCATAGGGAAAATGACAAGAAAACGATAGAAACGATAGCTACCCCTGTCATTTTCCTGTTTTTTTTTTTAAATGGTATGAAAAAAATTACAAGAATTTTTGTACTTTTAACTTTTTCATAAGGATATTCATTCTGTAATCATTGCCTAATATACAAATAATTAGGGCTCAATTCACTCATTATTACACTCACCAAGAGTATCTACTATCTAAATATTATGCGATCGAACTTGACTTATTAACTGGTTAGTACCTGTTGCAGAGCCCCCGATTTTGCGCACATGGTTTTTGACAGGGTTGCTAGAAGCGGCAAGGGCTGTACCACGTGCACTATATAAGGAAAGAGTGACTTTGAAACATCGCCATTAAGCTCCGGTTAATATCACGCGCCAGTTTCCTTCTTTTTCCTAATTTCACTTTTGATGAGAAAATCGAATCTGAAGTTTTCTTTTCGCGAAAGTGCGCGATCTATCAGATAAACTTAATCTTTCAAGAATAATGTCCTTGATCAACAACACGAATTTGGAATTTTTGTTGCCTGATAATGAACCGTCAAATAAGATAGTATTTATTGTGGCAGCTCTTCTGCTCTCTATTATCGGATTTTTCGGATTTTTTCTCAACTTATTAGTCATTGTAGTTCTTCTTAAGGACGTAAACAATTTGTGGACACCTGTTAATGTTGTACTACTCAATTTGGTGGTGGGTCTTTAAAAAAAAATCGCTTTCAGGTCATAAAAAATTAATGTGTTTTCCTAATGTGTTTTCCCACTGTTTACATAAATGTTGTGATTTGGTGACACTTGTGCATGTGAATAAAAGTTCTGTGAAATGTGATCATAATCGCAAAGGATATTGATTTTATTGAGGGAATAAAATTTTCGCAAGAAACGGTGGTAAAATTCTTGAAAAAAGACTTATACAGCTTATTACAACCTTTTCAAAATATATTATACTGTTACTGTCTTATTCTTTTTGCAATACAATTTATTGTTAGGTAATAATAAAATTATGTTGCATAATTAATAAATATAATTTCAAATATGTACAAACTACAAAGATTTTTATCAAGCTCTATAAAATATAAAAGCACTGATTGAATTTGATGAAAAGAATACCAAATAAAGATTGTTGTGTGCGCTGCATGTGTTTTTTTAATGTTGAACAAGTTCTTCAGAAAAATGTATTGAAGACCTAAAAGAGAACAAATGAAAGAACAAAGATTATTAAAATAAATTTTCCAGTTTAAAGCGCTCTTATCAATTCGATTTTCTTAAATCAGTCTGAAAATTATACAGTAGACAGTTTTAAATAAACTTTTAATGTAACGTTTTATCTTGTGAATTGAACAATTAACTTCTTTTTAAAATATGTAACTTATTTTTGCATACGAGAGGTCAATATGTTCTGAGGATTGAAAAAACAATATTTCATTATGAAGAATTGTAAAGATACTGGATGTTGAGCACCGTCAACTGTTCTTACATGGGACATACCTATTTTATGCTATTGAATTGTTAATAATTGAGCAGACCCGGGAAAGAAAGTACTTATTGCCTCGAGGAAGAAAACCTAAGATATTTTTCCTTCATTTATCCAACGTATTTTATTAATTTACCAATAATACTTTTAAGACATTTTTTACTTACGAGGAACGTACCTCAGGTATCTCTCGTCAATTTTAATGATTTTGATATATCAATAAATTCGATCCCAAAAGTTTCATCACTACAAGGGATAAGAATTGCTTTCGCTGTATTTAATTAACAATTTTATGGGGATAAGCCACCCTTCAAACTACCATATTTGGAGGGCTGTTTCACTCCCTTATACCGTTTATTCGCAAATAAGAAAGAATGCCTACAGCTTTTTCTAGTGGGCTACAAAACATATATATCAAGATCAATATAATCTTAGATGTAAGTGAAAAGAATCTTAAAGGACTTAAGGTACTTACTTATAAGTATCTGACATTACACCAAAATTTCAAAATTATTTTGGGACTGTATTAACATTGAATTACTGCAAAATAACTATTCTATGTTAAAAAATGAAATATAAGTTGAACTAATTATACAAGTTAATTAAAATAAGAAATATTATATTAGTTTCTGAGTACAATCTTCTAATATAAATATAAAAATGCAGATTAAGAGTTCTTTTAATGTGTGTTTAAAATTTATGAGTTTATCATCCATCAATTTAGTAACTTACTTAAATGTAGTAATAAACTTTAAATTATATTTTTTCGCAGATTGGAGATTTCTTAGTGTCTATTTTTGGAAATCCATTGGCGTTGGTATCAGCTCTAAACGAAGGATGGTTCTTCGATCATAAAGTGTGCCTTTGGTAAAACTGAAATTAATTAAGATTATTTAAAATCTCGCAAAATCACTCAGAAAATTTATTTCCAAAAAATTATTTTTTTTAACAATACATATTTGTTTTTATGGTTTTTTATATGGAAATAATTTTGAATTGGGCACAATAATTATTATTATTTGAATCATGGAGTGTTTATGCAACCTGCAGGTCATTTATTATGATTGTTGTTTATATTTGCGTGAAAGTGTTTAAAGATGATGAGGCATACATGGATGCCGCCTATTCAAGAAAACTGTATGTAATGATTATAACAACCCATTTACACAGTATTATGAAGTTTTATGAAGCAATTTTCTTGTCTATGAAAAGGAAAAGTTAGTATACCTTTTTTCTAATTGCTTTAGATCGAATATTCAAGACGATTAATGTGCATCTTGATCATATACGAAAATCTATTTAAAGTTACCGATTTTATCCAAGAAATAAATTACATTATCGTAATTAAAAAATTGATTATTATGTTTCTAAAATTGGGACTGGATAAAATATTTTTATTTAAAAACTTCATCAAATAAAATAATTTCTTTTGATTTAATTATAAGGTATGCATGGCTCATGTGTACGCTCGGGATGGTCAGCATCGGCAATTTAACTGTGATGGCAGTAGAAAGGTGGATGCTTATTACCAGACCTATGAAAGCTTTAACAGTCAGGTAAGATCTATAATTAATTATAAAGACCAGAAATAATAGAGCAGTAACAAAAGTACTTTAATTGACTAGTGAAAATTATATTATAAAATACACTAATTCAAAAGCATTTCAATATTACGTACATCCTTATAAAAACTTTTGTAATTAAAAAAAACTGTTAGATAAATTGAGTCTAGTTGGATTCTGTATTCGAAAAAATAAAATCTATGCTCATTATTTATTTTCGATGGAAAATTAGTCTAATCAGATTAACGAATTTCTAACAAAATATTTAGAGAAAGAAGTCAGACGAGAAATATGCCTTTTCGTAACAATATGCAATTTATCTCAACGCAACTAACTAGAGAACCATTAAAATCAAGTAACTTGATTCTTTTCTCATTATTCAGTGCTGAAAGTGGGCTCACTTGTTAAAAAAGATGATGAAATTTTATAGGTATTTATAAGAAATATAATAAGTGTTATATTTATATTCGGGATATTCCTTCTAAATATCCAGTAATCTACGAAGTTGCAGAATTCGCAAACAATGCTTCATTGAACCATTCCTGCCCTTTAATACTTTAGTGACGAAGAATTTCCCCACTATAAGTTTTTTTAGTTTGATTCTCAAGTTTGATTTTTTGATCAACCCGCATGTTTTTGGCCAAGTTAATGCATAGTATGCCAGTTGAGACATATAAAAATATTGGGTTGAAATTGCAGACGTTTCCAAAATCATTATATGTTTATTTATTTACTATATAAGAAATTTACCCGGGTCAATTTAAGGAATTTCAAAGAATGTTAAGAGATTTCAAGTGATGTCAAGTAAGAGGTATTCTTTAAAATTCTGTGCTCATAAAATTCTTCTCCAAACTTCTCTTCCAAAGTTTTCAAATTATAAATTTATCAAAAGAATACGCTAGCCTTACGCAATCTCAGTCCCCTATACTTATTTTGGACTCTTTATCTCAAGGTATAATAAATTTTCTTGAATTCAAAGAAATTTTTTCCTTGGCCCTATATCAAAGAAATGTCTATTTGATTCAAAGAAACTTTTTTCGGCTTTTTTTTTTATACGAAGAATGACACTTTTGATGAAACCGCCCATGTATGTATTCAGTAGATAGAGAAAATTATTGTGGAAAATTTTTCCAAACTTTCTGGCAGAGCTCGATAATAATAATTGTATCTGTGTAAACTGTCCTGATTCAATAATTTATTAAATATTTTGTTTTTATTATAGACACGCTGGTTTTTTGGCATCGTTAGTATGGATTTACGCTTTATCGCTATCAGTTCCACCTTTATTGGGCTGGGGCAGTTATGGGCCAGAAGCTGGAAACATATCTTGCAGTGTATCTTGGGAAACTCATGATCCTATAACTCATAGTGAGAGTTATATCGTCTACCTATTTGTATTTGGATTGCTTATACCAGTTATTGTAATTGGAAGCAGTTACGGTTCAATTATTCTCACCTTAAGGAAAATGAAGAGAAGAGTTGGTAAGAATCGAAAGAAATGTAAGAAAATATTAGATAGTTTACTCTTTACTTCAATAAAAAGTATAATTTTGCCAGCATGATACTGAATAAGTGGTTTCTTTAATTTTAATAAAATTCTGTAAAAAGGCTTTTTTTATACGTGTAACATTATATTGCTAGAGTTCAGTTATTGGCGAGTGACTTATTTTTACAGTTTCTTATATGAAATTAAGAATTATTGTTAAGAATTAATAAATAAAGAATACACAAAACTATGAAATTAATTTTGTATTTAGATTTGATGTACAACAATATAAGTTAATAGAATGAACTTATTGACTATTTATAATTTTAGGCTCAAAAAGAAGACATGAAGAAAGAGTCGCGAAAATGATAGCCCTAATGATTTTATCATTTCTAACAGCTTGGTTACCATACGCTATTGTAGCTCTTGCAGCACAATATTTTGATGTAAGTATATGGACAAAAATTTCTTAATCTAATTACTCAAAATAAATTATAAATTAAATAAATATAAATATGTATAATTGAAATAAATTAGAATTGATTTTTTAATTTGTTTATGGCAACATTGGTAAACTTTGAAAAGTAGGGTATAGTAGGTATACTCTTGGTTAGCACTGAAAATTTTTTCGTGTAAGTAAATTGTGTCTTATTCCTCTAATTCCGAAATAAGGAATGTACGTTTATACGACTTTGGCTTTTCAACTCGTTGATCAATTTGAATTTGCAAATATTATCATTGATCAATGATCATATATTGGGCAGTATCTATTTGATTTTTGAAAAAGAAAAAAACTGGAAAAAATATATATTTAAATATGTTTTTACATAATAAATATACTAATATATTATTATACTCTTCTATATACTAATCAAATTACTGATTATTTTTGTAGATGAAATTGTTACCTGAGGTAGCTATGGTGCCAGCAATATTGGCTAAATCGTCAATCTGCTACAATCCCATCATTTACGCAGGTTTAAATAGTCAATTTATGAGGTCTTTAAAAAGCTTGTTTGGAATTAAAGAGGTGACAAGAGATGAGAATGCTAGAAGAGCTGAGATTACGAGAAGACCTGAAGATATTACTGAATTAAGTGTGGTAAAGCATCAAGATTGAATGAATCATAATTAATAAACAATCGAGTACGAATTAAAAATAAGGGCAATGCGATCTAATAATAATAATATATATTAAAAAATAGGAAGATTTGTGAAAAAAAGAAGGTTCGAGTATTCATCTAAACGTTGAACTATTCTGCATGTTATTTTTGATAATAAATTAAATTTTTAATTAGAACTTCACACAGTGCAAGACGTTTTCGTTATACATTATGCATTGATGGTTATATTTAAGACATCATTAGTGAAAAAAGTGATATTGAAACTTTATTATTAAGTAAATGTCGACTCTACTTTTTTGCAACTCCTTGGTTTTAAAGAAAATAATATGCGATAAAAATAAAAGAGCTAATTTTAAGAAATCATTACTTTAGACCGTTTTTCAGAAAACATTGAAAACGAGGCGAGATATATATAAAAAAAAGTTCTTTTTCGAATATGATGCATTTGCTTTCGAGTTCGAAAATACTTGAACTTAAATATTTTGAACTTTGGTTGAATTATATAGTCTGATTAAGGAAAAACGATCTTCATTTTGGGATTCTAAAAAATTGTATGAAAGGCCAATTCTTAATAAGAATGTAAGAATAGAAACACTGTTTTAATTGTTATAAATTAAGTACATATACATAATTTATTAAAACTACGCGATCGTCCATTTATTGTGTAAAGCTTTTTTTAATGATTTTTGGACCCTCTTAAAAACGTTACTTATATACATTTATATAGACGACCTCTTACACAATACTTTGTTGAAATAATAAAGATTTTCTTTAATACATTTGATAATTTTCTTTCTACAAATTTTATTGGAATGACATTTTTAATATTTCAATATAGAGTGAACACAAAAAAGTTTAGTTTTGATTATAGCTTATTTTTATTACACTTCAAAAGGAACATTCTCTTCTCTTGACCTTCTTCCATATCGCAAAAATATTAAAATACTTATAAAATATCCATACTTAAAAATTAGCTATGCCTCGTATACCAACAAATTTTCAAAGCAAAGTTTACAAGCATTACAAAAGCAACAATTTTTATATATTAACTTTTCTTTGCATCTTGCGTTATGTTGGCTCAAACACTTTTGCTTATATTCAAAATCAATAATTTCGTTTCTTTTTACAGTCCCCCGCAGTGGCGTAACTATGATTATGGAGACTTCAGTTGTTTTTTCAGTAGCCCCACCCCCACAGATATTTTTTCAATTGAATCATACACCCTACAAAAAATAACAAAACCTTATACATGCTACAAGTGGGGGAATGTTGATTCTCGGAATCACACTCCCCCAAATACAGCAGTACTCGGAGCTTGAACTGTAATACTTTTTAATGAAAAATATTTATTATCGCGAACGTAAAGTTGCAGAAACTAAATGCCACTTATGGTAAAGTTTCGCATACGTCCTTATTAAGACCAATAATTATGTTTCTTATCATTCGCTCTGTATCTCGCGTTATTTGGCTCAAAATTTGTCATAAGGATAAATTGTTTCTACTTATTGAGTATTATTGCGAATATCCATACAAAAATAATTTGTTAATTAAAAAAAAAAGCTAACGAACTCGATCTTCATTTTTGAACACTATTATACCAAAGGCCAATCCAATCTATCGATTCTTTGGAAAGTTCTCGTGTTACCAATCTAAAAATCTGCAGACACTAAGCCAGACAGATAGAAAGAAACACGGGCTCGTAGTTAGGGACCGTCAATTTATATATATTAAAGTATATTAAAGTGAATTCATTTAAATTAGCGTCATTTGATTTCCATTTGGGGTAGTGAAATACCTCATGGGTCGTGTTTATGGTTAAAAAATGTTTCTCGCGGGATCAAGGGGTGACAAAGCGTGGATATTTGTCAAAAAAGGGGGGGTCAAATTTTACACAAATTTAATAACTTCTCTGATAAGAATGTAATAATAAAAAGGGTCAAATTTATTTTTGATTTCTGTATTACTTTGATACCTAATTTTTGTGTACATAAGGGATTTATTAAACCCAATAATGACTTATAGTGTGTAATCAGAATATAATTGGAGGAGGTCCTTTTCCAGGATCGGCTGCGCGCATGCCGTTTTTTGGTTAGATTATATTCGAGAAGGGGATCGCCAATGTATATAAGGGTATTCAATACTTGATATTTGAACACAAACTTCCCGCACAAGTATTGAGAATCAGTTTTCTTCCTGTCGAACGCTTTTCAATTTAACATTGGGATTTTTTTACGTTAACTTTTTTAAATAAATAGCAAACTTTTAAAATAGTATACAATTGTTTTCGAGACATTTATGTGATATAATAGTAACATTTACACATAATAAAAATGGCTTTAAACAATACTACGGATATTGAAATCAAAGTGGACCGCGAATTAAGCGAGTTAACTTACATAGGATCTGGCATAACGCTGGGTATAATTGGAAGTACTGGATTTGCACTCAACCTTCTTATCATCATATTCATTCTTCGGGATAAGAAAAATCTTTGGACACCTATTAATGTTGCTTTGCTTAACATATCGGTGGGTTTCTAAACTTAGATGTTTTTATTAACTTTTATGTTATTGTTGTTTAAGTGTATGCGTTAAAAAATTGTATTTGTTGTGCAGTAAAACTGCATAAGATTTTATGACTACATAAATGGTTATTTGTTTCCAATAAATGTTATTGTATTTTAAAAGATAAATGTTTATTAATATAAAAATGAACCGCAGAAGTATGTAGTTGAAAATTTAATCGAAAAATGTAGTAACTTTTTATTTTTCCAATAAGCCAACCAAATTTCCCAATCAAATCCTTACAAATAAGCTGGAACTTTTGGTACTACTTTTACTTTCAACCTAAGAAAAGGTTTTTCATTCGCCCGAAAAATTTCTATCATTCGGTCGTATTTAAAAGTATTCAAGCCAGTGCGAACTTTTGCATTAAAAAGCATTTAAACAAATGCAAACTTTCGCATTGAGAAGTATTTACCTCACTCAAAAAATTTGTCTCATTCTATAATCATATTCAAAAGCATTCAAAGCAATGCGAATACTCGTTTTAAAAAGTTTTCTTTTCGCTTAGAATTTATTTTCTCTCATTTGGTCCCATTCAAAAGCATTAAAACGATTATGAATTCTTGCATTAAAAAACATTTCATGCAAAATCTTTTTTCCGCCAACCTCCAATGCGAAACTGACGCATAGCAGAATTCACAAGAACAAATTGTGAATGCGAAACAATACTTTTGAATTTTAGATGGAGGAAAAATCGAGTATTCATACTCTCTAAATTTGAAACTGTAAAAAGTCACGGTTTCCCATGAGAAAGGGAAGGGATAGGGATTTATTGTAGGGATTTGTAGGGATACAAATTCTCTCTTATTCTCAATTCAAACCTTATTTGAATTTTTTTGCTGTAGCAGGACGGGAAATCTTCTAAAAGATATCCTTCTCGCTTTTGTTCAAGTATAATGTTGGATTTATACCTATAATAAAAACACCTTCTCCTTTTCTTCACCAAATGGAACCATGATTGATTTATGTCAGTACGTGTTGTCTTTTCTTCATCAGCCTTATAAGTATTTGCACTACCCTGGTGCTCAGAAAAAATGGGTATAAAAAAATATTTTTTTTATGCAGTTATTAAGTATATAAAATAATTGTTATTGTAAATACATAAAAAAGTGTTTATTTTTATACCTATTTTCCGAATGCCAGGGTGGTACAACCTCTTAATTGTGTATCGATCTCGTGTCTTTCAGTTGTTCGTCTCTTCTTGTAATATAATACTTCTTAGTATTATATTACTTAGTAATAAGTTCTTAGTAGTAATACTTCTTAGCAGTTCTTAATAATAACATATAATAGTAATGAAATTATCTCTCTTTGTTCTCTATTTTTGTCCTCATTCAAATGAAAATAGCCGCAACCGCAGTTCGGATAAGTTACCTGTCACTCATCTTTCCATAATTGGGTTTATAGACACGTGTTTTGAAATGGGATGTACGTAGCAAGTATTATGAACCTAACTAGAAGGACAAGCTTTTAAAAATATTTTAGATATACAAAAAAGTGACAGATGATTTATTCCAACTACTGCAGTTCTGAGTTATTTTCATTATTTGGAGGGCAGGAAGGTGCTAATGCTTTAATTAATATACTAATTAAAATAAAATAATCTCAATTTTACCAAAATAATTTTAACTAAACTTGATCTTTCGGATCAAACTTTTTGCTATACATATTATGCTGTAATATTCAGTAAGATTGGATGAAAGCTCTTTAAATTTTAATTTAATTCAATGTAATTACATTTAATTCGATTTCTAAATTAAGACCTGACAAGCACGTAAAATTATTTAGATTGCGGACTTCCTTATGGCTACCCTTGGAGTTCCTTTTGCAACAGTATCTGCCCTGAGAGGTGGTTGGCCCTGGAGCTATACGTTGTGCACTTGGTAAAGAAAAGTATAATAACACTTAAATATATTACACATTAAATTTTGATCAAACTATAAATAACGAATACTTTCTTAATTACAAAAGGTATGGTTGGTTAATGACTACTCTAGGTATAGCTAGTATTGGAAGTTTAGCGACGATGGCTTTAGATAGATGGATCTTAATTGTAGCACCAATAAAACCATTTACTACAGGGTAAGTTTTACTGAAAAAGTATAAAATTTTGCATTTTTATATCAGAAGCTTTATATCAATGACATTTTCCAGATTCCATAAATATATTTTTACATTTTCATCAGATTTATGCTTTTATGTAAGGATACCCTATTCAATGGATTCTATTTATAGTTCCTCATTTGAAAAAAGTTATCTGAAAAAAGAGAAACTTCGACTTTCTTTTTACTTTAAAAAGAGAAAAATAATATTCTTTTCGCAGCTGTGGCTATTTCAAAAATATAGAATATCTAACAAAAAAGAAATCTGACATCTGACAAGCTGGAATCTCCTAATTGCAAAATTATATAATTTATTTAAAATATGATTTGATTTTGTACATTCAAAACCTATAATTTGAACTCTAAAATGTTTCTACTTTATCGAACTAGACTGCAGCATAGTTCAATGTTAAATTGAAATTTTTAATTAAACAAATTTTTTTTAAGTTGAATCTTTATTTATTTCAGTTCAGACTTATATAAGAATAGTTTTAAAGAATAATAATTTGCTCTTATTATAGACATGCTACTTTCTTGGCAATATTCGTATGGATATACGCATTATGTACATCCACACCTCCTATATATGGTTTCGGAAAATTTGGACTAGAAGCAAGGAATATTTCATGCAGTATTGCTTGGGAGACTAATGATCCTGAAACTAAAATTCAAATGTACATTGCATTTCTCTTCACGTTTGGATTCATTATTCCTTTGCTGATAATTTTCTTTTCTTATATCTCTATATTAGTTACTTTGAGACATGTTAAAAAGAGAGTCAGTAAGTATAATTTCCTTTTTATTGTTTCGTAATAGGTTATTCTTATACATCTATATGCTGAAACTCTATTTTTTGCAGGTGCAAGACGTAAACAACAAGAAAGAGTAACAAAAATGGTGGCTGTAATGATTATCGGTTATATAGTCGGATGGTTTCCATATGCTGTGGTATCACTCACAAAACAATTTTTTCATGTAAGAAATAACCATGTATAAATCTGGTTCTTTATTTATATTCTTCACTTTTAGTTCGGCTTATTAGAAAAACTGATACCATTTTAATGCCGCACAAATGGAAATTATTTTATCTTTTATTATAAATGTAAGCATTTATTCAACTTTGATTGTGCCAATTCTTATTAAAAATGAACATTATTCCAAAATTTGCAGGTAGATTTACCTCCAGAAATATCGATGATACCAGCAATAGTCGCAAAATCGTCATGTGCTTACAATCCAATCATTTACGCTTGCTTGAATCCTCAATTTATGAGATCAGTACGGGCATTCTTCTATAAAAAGGATGAAGTTACTAGTAGTAGAATACAAAAACCCATTAATAAATGCACTGATGAAATCGCTATGAGAACACAAACACAAACACAAACACAGACTCTGACACAGTAAACAATACAAGAATATAACAGTAACAGTACAAGATTTATGTATAAATATAATTTATATGTATAATACAACTATATAATATATATGTATGTATGAATGTATGGCATTTACCAGTTTCAAACTGAATATTACCGAAAAGTGCGGTAAATGGAGGACATATGTAAATCATATTTCACCAAATATGTAAAATGAAATAGACAAAAGAAAACTTACCGATCTTTGTATAATATACGTAAAAAAATTCTATATTTTTTTTTAATAATACTATATTTTAGTTTATTTATATTTATATATTTTTATATAAGTAGACATACATTTAACAGAGTTGACAAGTTGTCCGGACATATATTAAAACCTTGAGAAACTGATAGATTTTTTAATAAATTTCTCGGGTGAAGAGGGTAAGAATTTTCCCAAGAATTTCTCTTGAAGTCTCATATAATAAAATTACTTAAAATCTTTTACAAGGACAATTTCCGTAAATTATTAACAAGTTTACGTTTTTTCAGTTTTCTCTAAAAGAGCTATTGAAGATTACTTTTTCGTGAAATCTTACTTTTTGGGTTTGCTTGCAATATAAGAAACTAAACAATAGAAAATTCTTCCTCTACTTTCTTCTCCTTTTTTCATTTCTTTTTTATACAACATTCTTTTCGGAACACAGATGATGGAATGAAACTGGGTCGCATTGCTTCAAACGTGAACGATTTCCCTTTAAAATATCTATGGCACTTTCTCGTATAACTTTATTCTTGATATCAAAAACGCGGCACAAATGTGCCGAAATTCATTCAATATTACGCGTTACTTTTAACGTAATATAGTAATGTAGTCATGAACTACACTGAGCTTTTCTTAATTAACGTGCCACACACGTTGAATATAACTCTCAATCAATTTAATATCGGATTTAAATGTATCACATGATGTCACAAGATGTCAATGAAATGTAAATTATGTTTGGAAATTAACACAAGAGATTGAGTGTCACGTTGTGCTGTATAATGACGCTATTATATGATTACATCATGGTCGTTCCGATCGGTCAAAGAATCGCGAATTCATAACACGCACAAGTTATGCAGTATCCAGTCGAGATGGCGAAAGTGAAATCGCTTGAAAAATGCATAGGTTTTCGCTATTTTTGTTTTGCCTTGATTCCTCGTCTTAATCGGCAATCACGGGAAACTCAATGACGAAGTAGTATATATAAAAAGTATAAACAAGTCATCTTCATAATCATTTCTAAACTCTATATGTAAAGTATTTTTTATTTTTCTTAAAGACGAAGAAAATATGAAGAAGTTTGTAAAATTTATTTCATAAAACAAATATTTTAATGGTTCAAAGTTAATATAAAAATAAATCTTATAATTACTTAAAAAGTATAGATTGTATATGTGATATGTTTCGTAAAAAAATAGCAAACTTTTATTCAAGATAAAAGTGAAATTATTTTCATACCGGATCCACTAAATTTCAATCAACTGTTTTAAATTCAGTAGTCGTACGCATACATACGAAATTACCTGGTACCACAAACAAGCCATACTTTCTAGTGATTCACCAAAATTAATTTGCTAGCAAAACAAACGCTTTGCGTACGCAAAGTTAAAAAAATCTGTGTTATGCATAAACAAGAAGGAGAAGATCCTTTAGAAATAATAAAATTATTATAATTAAATTATAAGAAAATCTTAAGCTATTAAATCGAGAAATTGTCTCGGTTTATGACCCATCAAGAATTCTATGTATAATTATTATCATTCCTCTTTGAATAAAAAACTAATTTATATGCCAAATGGTTAAGGTGCAATTATATTTGTTAACTTAAAAGACTCTTTGACTCCTTTAAAAACTATAAATGCATAATAATCATTAATGTCTCAAATCGCACAGGTATATGTATATAAATATAAGTGACCGATCTAGTGTGAAAGGTGCATAAAGAACAGGTCCAGATGAAGTGAGCCTTGGAGAAAATCTATTAATTCTGCTCTAGATAAATATTAAATGGCATGAGTATCTATTCGTACAAGAAAATTCGGCTATGTGTATCGAAATTTTGCTGCAAATAGCCCTTTCCATCCCCAATATTTGTACATAAAAAATACTAAAAGTACTAAAAGCGTATATGCAATTATACATGCTTAATTAATTTTGTCTAATTAAAAAAAATGGAGTTTCCGCTATAAAAGTTAAAAACGAATGGACATGCATGAACAGAGGACGGAAAAATTCTCCTTTCCCTTTCTAATGCAGCCAATCCAATTTGCAAGATTTTGCTATTTGTACTAAAAAGCTGGATGACAAGTAGCCATGATTTAAAAATCAAAACATACTTAAATATATTTTAACAATATATCAATAGCTCCTGGAAAACAAATTTTTTTTTAATTTCCATTGAATATTATATTATTATTTTTAGTCATCACTTCTCGACTCCTCACCTACCCTTATCTAAGTTTGGAAGCGAACCCTAATTCTAGGAATACAACTGAGTGAACTGTAACCGAAGGAGCAGTGTATATGTCGTAACTTGTATTCATCAAAACATTCTGGTCACGCTCTGAATGTTTGGAATTGAACTTCATCATTGATACATTCGTTTTTCAAGAATATTTATACAATTTCTATTTATAATAGTAAGATAGGAGACTGAACACTCCTGAGATATACATATATATAGGGTAATATTTAATCAAGCGTAAAGCCAGGACATCCCATTGATATCCCATTGATATACTACGACTCGTGACTATTGTCATTTCACGAATTTATACTTGTTTATGATACAATTAAAGAAATTTTTTTGCAAAATAGATACTGTTTTTCGAACTATAATTACTCCTTAAACATGAAATCAGTGAAAAATCAGTGAAATTTCACTGACTCCAAGACAAATTTCTCTGATTCGCAATCAATCTTTTCTCATCATTTTAATCAGTGGACAAAAATTTACTGGAAATCAGTGAACTCCCACACCATTTTTATAATATGTAATAGAAAAATGCTCTGGGATTTTCCATATCATCTCTCGAATTTAATATTTTGTATTTGAAATGGTAGCAAAGGCTATTATAGCAACAAATACATCGTTTGACGACAAAAGATCTTCGTATGAAGTTTGTTAAGAAAATAGGTGGGAGCTACTCTCTCTTCAGACCAGCTGATCGTAAAGTCTGCACTGGTCAGTCAAACTTTCACGCTCCGCGATATTCGAACTTTATCTTAGCGCGCTAATTTTCTCAAGTATTGTACAGTTCACGAATTTATACATTAAAGAAAAAGACATATTTCTAACTCGTATAAACCTATTTTATAAAGTTTAAAATAGTCCTCTATTATCTGGAGAGAAATGTACAAGTGCTTGAATTACTTTCTCCTTATATTATAGGAAGGCAAGCCGCGTTTCTTTATGTTTGATTATGAAAGTGAATTTCAATTAAAAATTAAATTAAGAGTGCGTGCGATTTTGAAAAATGGAAACTTGACAAATATTTTCGGATTTACCTTTTGAAACATGTGGTAGGTAGGTAGAGTTTTTTGCAAAAGTGTAAAAAATGTCTTATATTACTCTCTAAAATTGAATCAGTCAAATTCCACTGATTATTATCAGTGACTATTTTGTTACCACTTCAATCAGTGAAAATTCACTGAAATTTTCAGTATGATTGTCTATGTTATACGGAATTCTTTAAATAACTTGAAAATAAGTATCAATTTTACTCTTGAAGTACCTTAATATTTGAAAATGGGAGATAGCTACAGAATTTTAAGTTGTGACCTTGAATAAAGTTAAATTGAAAGATTAAAAAAATAAATATGGCTCGTATCTACTTTCAGTTACATTTTTCATGGTTTTAAATTATGTATATCGAGTGCTTAAACCAGTAAACGTTGAGGGGTTAGGGGCCCGTAAAAAATAAATAAATATATATATAATATTGCTCGAAATTTTTAAATTGAGTTACACTTTTAACTAAAAATGGTATAGATACATACCAGCAATTTTACGCATTTAAGATGATTGATATCTTCCCTTCGTCATCTTTCAACTCACGCTTTTCAATCTTTTAAATGCGTTTAAGACATTAAAAAGATCAAGAATATTATATACATTTAATGGTACCTTTAATTTAATGGAACCTTCATACATCTAATGATTTTTCCACGCTTCAATAAAGTTTATAAATAAGGTTTGCATTGTACAATTAATACCTATCGTGACAATATTTCTATTCCAAAATCCGTCTAAGTTAATTTTTTTTATGTGATACCATCTTTTGTAAATGATAGCGTTACCTTAATAAAATTTTTGACATCAGGGTAACCACTCGTTATTCATAAAGTGAGCAGTAAGCCTAATATTTCGAATTAAAAATATATGAAAATATAAATATAAATTAAAAATATATCAAAATTATCAATTTGGTGCATAAGTTTACATACGTGATAATGATTGAGTTTGTATTTAAAGTCACATAAAGCATAATCTTATAGAGTCAACCAATTTACAGATAATGAAAAAATTTATTAAACAAATTAGCAAGAATTAAGTGCAGTAGCGTATCTAGGGATCACCGCGCCAATGGCAAAGAAAAAAATCGTGCCTCCCATCCTATTTATGTGAAGTCATTTAATTATTCACTTAATTTTCGCGATTATGAGAAGCTTTTATTATAATAAAAGCTTGATGATGTATACATCATAACAACTTTTTCATTCTATAAAATGTTTTATTGTATATTTATGTGGAGATTTACTTGTATAACAAACTAATTTATCTTATTACGTGCTATTTTGCGCCTCGCCCCCTTTGGTACGACA
The DNA here is from genome assembly GCA_900474325.1 of Synergus umbraculus. NCBI lineage: Eukaryota > Metazoa > Arthropoda > Insecta > Hymenoptera > Cynipidae > Synergus > Synergus umbraculus. The sequence continues at coordinate 155,987 of UCOK01008766.1, read as the reverse complement.
CCCCTAGCACAAACACTGCCTGCCATACCCTCGATACGCCACTGATTTTATTTATTGAGTATTCCCATGCACGTGCCATTTTTTTCCTAGATGCCAAGCTTTTATCTCAGACAAACCGATTATTTAATAGAGATTTATATTCTAAAATTGCATATATTTGAGAAAGGAAATTCGTTTTGAAGTGTTCTTGCTACCCCAAATATTGATACTGCAGGATTCCCAGTTTATTTCCTTTTATAGCTTGTACAGTGCAATTGAAGCAAATTATGCTCCAAAAATGAAAAATGATTATTTTTGTCAAATAATACCTAATTGAACCAAACAAAAATAAAAAAAAAATTATCTTTCATTTTTTCTTGATTTTTACACAAACAGTCTAATTAGAAAAAAATCTAAAACAAAAGAAACAAGTTTTTTGCCTGATGAAATATTAGAAAAAAGGTCTTTTTTGATCTTGAATTTTGTTCGTTTCTTGGATATTTAAGGTACAGTCTTTGTGGTTGCTGTGCAATTTTAACAATCTCAAAGACAAAAATAGTTACAATTGATAAATTGACTTTTTTACAGGTGTGAAGCAGTAATTTTGAAGATGTCTTTCGATCGAAGAGCCTTGTAAAATCTGCTTACGCTGAATTGAGATCGATGCTGTTTACAAGGTACTATGCGGAGATGCTAGTGAAAGTTCAAAGTAAAGATAAACCTGGAGTTGCGACGTTTACACAACATCAGCAATTTTAGCGCGCAAACACGAATGTACAAGTGGCGGAAGCGTAAAAATCGAAAGATGATCTGAATAAACTGAGAGGATGGGAATTCAAAAACACTGGATCACGTCAAAATCCTCAAGAAACAACCAGTTTCAAAGCCGAAGGAGTACATTCAAGTAATTCAAGTTCAACCAGAAATTACTGAAAAGAAGAAAGAAAAAGAAGAAAGATAAAAACACGTCCCTGTCGATGGCTCTTTGGAAAACGGCAATTAATCACAACTCTGCGTTCTCATCAGTCTCACCTCGCGACGAATCGATCTTCTCAAACGAAGGCGCGACTCTAATATTTCAATGACAATGGGATTCAGTTCCCACCCCCCTGTTAAACTTCTACGTATATAGTACCTTTACATTAGTGCTTTACAAATAAGCACTCCTTTAAAGATAAACGATTAAAGTATCTCCCAGTCTTCTTCTGGATTCTGTCTCAAGGAGTAATCCCACGGAGTGAGCTCTTGAAAACTTATTTCTTTTTTTTTTTTAATTTACAACTGCTTTCAAAAATTTATCCGGTTTCTATAAGTAGGTCGCATTTATATCTGAAGTTTGTTGGATAAATTTTAATTCAGCTATAATTCAAGTGGTCTGATAAATCTGGTCTGATAAATAAAAAAATCCGGAGAAATAGAAAAACTGAGAAAGCAAACTGCAATTTTAAACTTTTAAAAAAATGGCTGGAAGTTACTTGTCCGCAGTTGTCTTAATTTTCTTCGGCTTTGTGCGGTGGTGTTATAGTTACAATATTTTAATGGCAACTATGGGTGGTACAAAGTCACACACTATTCCATTTATTGCCCTTGGAACGACTTTAATCTCAAGGGGCCATAATGTCACCCTCGTTAGTGCTTTCAGCGGAGCAGCTGCTAATAATGGACTTCAAGAGGTGGTGCCCTCGATTCTAGAGGTGAGATTTACTCTATAATAATTATCTGGCTAATACCTACACCTCTATCAAAGCAGGGTTGATTCTGAGGAGTGATAAAATATTCTCGAAATAAAATATACACACTAATGTATACATAAAAGCTTATATTAAACGTTATTGGAATGTCTAATTTTTTTTAAAAAAGGTTAAATTAGTCATAAATTATATTTACTTTGTTCAATTAAAGCAAAAGAGAAACATCTGCAAGTATTTCCGTGAACAAGATATACGAGACTATTAATGAGACTCTTATTTGTAATAAACTTTACTGAAAATTGCATAATAATCATTCACTTACAAATGAATTAATAATGCAGTAAAATAATTATTGTAAATTCTTTATCACAGAATTTTAATAACTTATATACTTTCTCTCTTATAATTCAAATAAATTAACCTTCAGATACTGTAATAAATCTCCTTTTCATGGACCTGAGTAATTTATCATCGAAATTGTGCAAAAGGAACAACTTTGTCCTCTCTCAGAGTATATTGATTGGAAATTGTTGATATATATGTACCAGTATGTACATATATAACTTATAAATATTTTCAAATAAAGTTTTCGTTATGTATAACTACACTCTACTCTTTTTGTCGATTGGAAGCAAAAAATAAAAGAAAGTAAATATCTGGTAAATACTCGGAAAGGTTTATACAGGCAATAATTAGTGAAAGTAAGATTTATGCAAAATCATGTAAAAATAGATTATCCGTAATTGAAAATGCTTTGTTTTGCTGTTCTAATGAATTGTAATCTTAACATTTTTTCCGCTCTCTGGTTCCATAGGTACAAGACTTTCCCTGCTTTTTTCCCCGCCCCACACCGACATACATATTAATTTCGCGAAAACAACACCTTTCTCCGGCGTCATCGAGGCACGAAATTAATAGGATGTTTCTTTAGGCCTACGTAGGTAATTACACATCCGAATGGGATTTAGTAGGATCCAGGTTTCGGAATGAGTTGCCAATTTCCCCATGGGATGCAATGAGATACGGATGGGAAGCATGTGAAGCTTTGCTGCGCGATGAGACGTCCTTATCCGTCTTAAAAAACCCAGAAGGCAACCCTCAAGCTCGATGGGATATTGCAATTTTGGACGGCGCTTATCCTGAATGTCTATTGGGGATTATACATGGAAAAAGGATACCAACTATTATGCTTAATACAGTAAGCAATCTAGATTATTTTTCAAAGCATGTACTTATTTCATAAGAGGGACTTTAAATAAATTCAAAAGTTTAAAGAATTTTTAAGAGATTTTAAAAGATTTAAGAAAATTTAAAGGATTTTAAGAGTTTCAATTGATTTGGGATTTTTAAAATCTTCTCACCAATAAAGAGAAATTCAGACACGTGTATCTTTATAAGAAATTCAAATTTATACTTCCTTGTACAAAAGTTCCCTTTATTTTTTTTGTAGAGTCCTTTTTATTTGATTTGTGATTTCCAATAATTCTTCAGGAAGCGAGTGATGATCTCTTCCATCACTTTACTTTTCATGTGGAACAAATACCAAATCTTTACAATGGTTTGATTAGCACGTAGCATTTACTTATGGTTGGTATTTTATGAAAGACGTCATGTTTTTCACATCTCTAGAACGTGCTTTGCGTATCAAAAAATATTCTTTACACAAATTGACCTCCAAGCTGTGTATTATATAGATTCATAATTTGTCATTCCATATTATATGTATACTCGTAAATTCATTTTCCTCTATTTTGAATAACTACTCTGAATTTTTGCCTACTCTTTTTACTTGCGTTCAAAGAAACTTCCTTTGAAGTCACATATTTTACCAATGAATAAATAATGTCTTTTATTTTATTTTATTTATTATTATACATTCTTTTATTCGGTATATTAAGCGCCAAGAAAGAACTAAAATGATAAAATATTTTAATCCATTTCAAAGGCACGTCTCTATTTATTTCAATTAAAAATTATACAACCTATATGTATAAACAAGAAAAAAATATCTATTTGAAAATAGAAGTCATTTCCTAGGTTAAAATACATATAAAAAATATCTCAACTGCTCATACTTTGATGCTGTAACATACATATTGAGCTTACCTCTCTAATTAAACATGCGAAAGCTTTTTTTCTCTGTGTGGCTTAAATTTATCAAAAGACTTTGTAAGCAGATATTTCAGAAGTAAACTTTTGATTTTCATTTCTAGGTCGCTTTATACAGTGGTTCTATCACTCGACAAGGAAATCCGTCCCCTTGGGCTATAAGGCCATATTTTGGTAAAGCTCTAACACAAGATATGAATTTCATTCAAAGAGTTTTAAACGCCGCTTGCTTAATGACACTGGAAGTTATGTATTGGATCATGATCACAGGATATCTTCAACCTACATTAAGAAAATATCTAGGTATCTGAAAACTCAATCAATATTAACAAATAATTTAGTAGGCAATAATTCTCTAATAAAAATTTCAGTTTTTAATATTTTAAATTCTGAATTCGAATCTTGTAATACATATTTTTAATACCAATACAGAATTTTTTATACAATGAATGAAACCAATTCCAGGCTTTGAATGCTTTAAAACGTATGAAAAAATAAAGTGTCAAGGTGTCTTTTCAAAAGAAGGAAGCTACCCTCTTTAAGTGAAAATGGAAAGAGTGAGATTTTAAAAGAAAAGAACGAATTTGTATAATATACTATATCACTATACTTATAAGAAAGAAATAATATTGCAAAGAAGACTATAAAAGATTATTGTTTAATAGAGTTGTATTTTGAATTAATTATTGTAAATTTTGCATGTTTTAGGGGATCAAGTTCCAGATGTTAGGGATCTTATCTCTGAGGTACCATTAACATTGCAAAATAATCATTATTCTGTGGCCGATTCTGTTCCCTATTTGTCGAATGTGGTTAATGTGGCGTGCCTTCACTGTCGGCCAGCGATGCAGCTAAGTCCTGAATTAGAATCCTTTCTAAGACGCGGTGAGTCAAAATGACTAGTATTTTAAGACCCCTATATGCCTAGATTACAAAATATCTGAGATTCATCATCCTCTTTCTTCATCGTCAACTTGTTCTTTGTTTTTGATGAGTTTTACTCAACTTGAAGGTTGTTTTCATGTTTGCCTTTCATTATAGAAGATAGAATAGCGCAAGTTTGCCTATTTATCCACAGCGTGATTATTAACAGCAGATAAACGTAAAGAAGACGATAATTTGTTTATCTATTCGCTAAAATATGCATTTTCTCTTAAAATACCACTAAAATGTATTTTTTCCCTGACTATTTATAAATGTTTATATAAGAAATTAAATACTTTAAAAATACGCTTTCTTTTGTGAAATAGGAAACTACTCTGAGAATTGCCTTGGTCTCTGTAGAAATACAAATGAATTAATTTTGGGGATCCCCTATTCACATGATGACACTTTAGACAGATGGAAAAATCAGGAATTCAAAAGAAAAGAATAATCTTCACTTTTACGCTGAAATTTTTCAGCTTTTTCAGCGTAAAGCTGAACGTAAAGCTCTGCGTAATTACGTTGCGGCTAGTATATTATTGAAACATCTTTAATCGCAAAAAGCAAAATAAAAGAAGACATATTTTTTGATCTAAGATGATTTATGCATATATGTGTATTTAAATACTAGTCACATAATTAATTTTGTATTTAACCGCTAAGAAATCCAAATTAAATCCCTCCACAAAAATGAAAAGGAATTTTTGAATTTTTACTGACAATCTATTATTTTTTTAAGTAATTTTTTGGTTTATTTTCAATTTTAAAAATGTTTTAATCGAGTCAAGTTTTCCTAGACCCTTCGAATCCCCTAAAATTCTCTGAAATTCTATAAAATCTCATACATAAGTAAAAAATTCTCAGGATTCATTTTCGTCTCGATGGGTTCGTCCGTCAGAGCATCAGGGATGCCGGAAGCTCTTCGATCAATGTTTGTAGCAGCCTTCTCCACTCTGCCATTCAATGTCGTTTGGAAATGGGAAGGTGGGAAGATTAAAGATCTACCATCAAACGTCAGAACTGGTGCTTGGTGGCCTCAGCAGGAGCTTTTAGGACACCCGAAATTGAGAGCTTTCGTATCTCATGGTGGCTTGCTGTCGCTTCATGAAGCCGCCTACCATGGTTCACCAACCTTGGTCCTGCCGGTCTTTTGTGACCACGATGGAAACGCCGCTCAAGCCGGTTTGTACCTCCTAATATCCACATTTTACAGTACATATTGAAAAATTTCACGCATAGTTATTATTGAAAATGAATTAGTTTCTATAGTTTCTGTTCAAAATAAAATTCTTTTACCATATGGATATGTAATTCTTTGACGCGATTTCATAAAAGAATAAGAAATAACTTTGCGCGCAATACTGGAAATTTAAATTTTGCTTTAGAAATTAATTTCTTATAATGCAAATCAAGTTCATTTTTAATTTAACTAATTTTATTTTCTATACTACGACCTCTATTAGTGGACATTCTTTATCAATATAAAATGACCTTTAGAATATGGATATATCAATTCATCTAAAGGAATATTAGAACTGTCAAAATAAAATGTATAAACATGAGGGGTTTGTTAATTGAAATTATCGATCATTCAAGAAATTTTTTTTTTATGAGATGAGATTAAAAAAAAAATGAGAATCGTTCTCGTTATTGATATTTCTCTCATTTCTCGCTCTATGTTACTCCAACACTAGAATGTTTGCATTGCATCAATTCAAGAAATATACAGCAGCCGTCTCGAAAATTATAGATGATAGATAATAAGATATTGCAACGTTCATAAATTTCAATCCACCACGAATCTTTTGAAACTGGTTCGCTTTATTTTTCTTTTCTTTTTTTATTTATCTTATTTCATTTTTTTACTTTTTTTTGTTAATTTAATAAGAGTTTATGAAGTAGTCATTACTTTATAAAGTCGAATTACAGGTTTGCAGGATATAATTTTAAAGACCATTGATCTAAATACCGAGAGATGAAGTTAAAGACCTTGCTAATCAGGGGGACGTGCGCTCTTTGATTGGAATACATAAATTATTTTATTCTTTTGAAATACTTATGAATAAGTAATTACCGGTATTATCAATAAAATTAAAATTGTAAGAGTGGAAGAGTAAATCAAATTTTTATTTTTAAATATATATTTCCCAATTTTCAAAAAAAATAATTAAAAATATCAATTGAATATTAAAAATGATTATTTTCATATATTAATGTAAGCCGATTCGATTTATTTTCGAATAAAGATGAAATTAATTAAAAGTAAATTCAGAAAATTAGGAAAGGACCAAAAAATTGTCCATTTATCCTTTACCAAACATTGACTCTATTTCGATTTCTGATCACTGGCAGATTGGAGATACTCAAGGGTGCGGTACAGGGTCGGCGTAGCCCATTTTTTCCATGTATGGATTTATGATATAATATCGGTGTGTGTGGGGGGGGGGTCAACCGAAATTTTTTCTTTTCTTTTTGTTTTCCTTTGTCCATCATTTCTAGATATAAATTCCAGACAGTTTTTCATGTATGGATTTATCCATGGCATCCATACTGTCTGCGCCGTCCCTGGTGCGGTACACACTCTAAAAACAATCTATTGACGGTTAAACGATTCCTTTTACCGTGAAAGGATTTTCTTTTCAAAATTGATATGAGAAGAAATCCTTTCATGGTAAAAGGATTTTCCTTTCAAATGCTATCCTTTTACTGTCAAATTATTTTCTTTAATGGAGAAACTAAAACTGAAACAACGTACAATCACTCATGTATAGACGCACTTCACTCAGTAGCCTACAAGTGCAAAAAAATTTGGGGCAAATTTTCATTAAGAAAAAAAAACAAAAATTAAGATAAATATTAGGAAGCATTCAATAATTTGGTAACCATTAAAAAGAGTAGAGAGATGGTTACAAATGAATGAAAGAACTTTATAATTAATAGATGGATTAATAATATTATATTTAATTGTTTTTTCATTAAGTTGAAGCTTTTTTAGGGGTGAGCCCACAAAACAAAGGAAATTACATTTTTTTTAGGAACTAAAAAAAAGAGGAAATGGTATTGTTCAAGTTTTATTTACACTTTTTTTTTATTTTTTGCAGAAAAACTTGGATATGCTCTCGTTGTGGATCTTGCTAGTATATCGATAAACGATCTTCGGGAGAGTATTTTAAAAGTTGCTTCTCTCGACAAAAACCCTTACAGAGAAGCAGCTAAAAGAAGAAGTATGCTATTAAGGGATCTTCCAGTAGGAACAAAAGAATTAGCTGCATGGTGGGTGGAACACGTGTCAAAGTACGGGGATGCTGATCATTTGAAAAATACTGCCAGGTAAATGCTTTTTAAATTTTATAAAATCTAGATAATGGAATCTGATTACACGCGCAAAACGGTCCTTTATTAAGCATTAAGTATACCACACTATAGGATTCTATGACTTAAACGTCTCGAGCCTGCATAATTTGAAACTAATTTGTAAATTTAAAATTTGAAATTTGAAATAGTAAATATTTTAGTTTAAAATAACAAACTAAAAACAGTTTCAGTCATTTCTAATTTTTTTTATTCTCTTTTTTTACTTTTTACTAAGAAAACTTATAATGGGTTTCAAAAGGTTGAAAGAGCCTTTCAAGAGTTTTCATGAACAGAGTTGTACAATAGTAAAACTGCAAGATTCTTATTCTCATGGGAAAAATCTTAAAGATTACGTGATTCTCAGAATGCTAGTTAGAAAATTAAGAATGAGAGAAAAGGTAATTTAATTCTTTCTTTCAGGCATATGGGTGTTCTGCAGTACTACTCGCTTGACGTCGCTGCTTTCTATTTGTTTATCTCAATGGTTTTCTTTTTTGGAATGAAGAAAATATACCTAAGAGCGGTAACAAGGCAATTTACGTCTAAGAAGAAGATGGAATAATAGAATTCTGGTTCTTGTTTTACATGAACGTGAAAGTATTAAAATCTGTATTTTATCTAATATTTATTATTGACATATTTTCGTAGTTTTTCGGATGCAAGAAGTGCAGTGATATATGACTAATCTAGATATCAGCATGTATATTTTTAGTAACTTGAAACGTGAACCTAATTTTAGTGATATTAAAATAATAAAAATAAAATATATAGGAAACAAATCACTTTTTTTCCTTCATGAAGCCTTCGACGAACCTATTTTGAAACATTGTTATATAATAAAATTAACCCTTAGCTGCCACACTTCTCCGGAATCATTTAGTCCCCATACATTATAGCTTAAACACTGTGGCAGCTAAGGGTTAATGTTATAGCTGAAATTCTGGGACGTGATAAAGGGCATATAAATATTACAAATATTAAAAACGCAAAAGAATGGTTGAAAGGAGATTTAGAATAGTTATATGTATATTGTATAGTCTAAAAATTACCTGTTGAGTAGTTTTCCATTTTACTTTACCTAAAACGCATGCAGAACCTCTATTGAAAATTATTGGACTGGACATTGAAAACCAGCATACATACATAATTTGAGCGAAATTATATTTTTAATAATGGGAATAGAACTGCAGAATATTAAATTGATATATTCAACATAAGTGTAATAAATTTTTGAAAATAATGAATTACTATATATAATGCAATTATCAAAATGTAACAATCTTTGGAATTGATGAATTATAAAAATATGAAAATCTCTAGCGCCTGAAGATAGACAACTCATCTAACAGCGCAGCATATTTTAGACTGTCTGTCTTTTTCAGAAATTCATTTCAAATAAAATAAACTGCAAGTGTAATTGCAGTTCATTTCTTTTGTATCGCAGTAATTGCGAAATTTGATGAGTGTAGACCAAATATTTTCAGTGTGCCTATAAACACTTCAAATTATTTTATTTACGTATTTTTATTTGCCAATTATTTTACTTTCGAACATTTATACATTGTGAATTGTCTATTACTTTCTCACATTTTATCTTTTCTCACTAAAAAAATGTTTTTATTTACAAGAATTTGTTTATTGCAACAGAAAGCATGGGAAATATTTTTCAAAACAATATTTTTAGTTGTTGATGGGAAATCTTTCGTAAAAAAAATTTCGCCTGAGTAGACTTCTGAAACTGAAGTCCAATAACAGCAGGTGTATTATAAATTATTAATGGCCAGATTACAGAGATAAAACAGTAGCTCCTTATATTCACGCTTTTTCTAAATAATAGAATTTCGTATTAAGGGGTGTTCAATGTTAAATTTTAAATATAGGTAAAAAAAAGTCTACCTAAAATAAAGAACAAACTTGACGTAACAGACTCGTTTCCTCGAAAAAGTTTTTTTAGTTAATAACTCTTAATACAAGACAATATTAATTTAAGGGAAGGAATTGGCATTTTAAATGCGGTCATATTATAGCCGCACAATGACATCTTGATTGCAAAAGCTAAACTGGTCTGTCAAGCTGATCCGGTAAACAAAAATATTAAAATTTCATAAATAAGTAATTGAAAGAATTAATAATGTTTTGGATACTGTCTTTTCTTTTTTAAATAATCGAACTTCATGCTTATTGTCCGTAAGCCAGGTCAAGAACCGAAGCAATTACGAAATCTATATATGAGTCAGGTCGCAGGTTTCTGTTTGTATTGATATACATACTAAACTTGTTCTTTTTTTCAAAAGCAAATATTTCAAGGTTAACAAGATTGTCGTTGCTATGCTCAGAAATACAGTAGCGTGGACAAAATTTTTGAGTGGTATCATGAACTACATCAAACCATTTCATTATTTATTAAAAAATTGCTTTTGTATTCGAAATCGCAAAACAGGTTTATCACGCAAAAAAACTGTGTGTTAGGTTACAAATTATAAAGATGAAGCTATTTCATATGAACACTAGTAATTTTTTGTTTCAAAACAAGTTAGGAATTCGGAAAAAACAGAATTGCAATTTCCAAGCAACGAGGATTATAAAATGAGATGTTTCCGGAGTGATGAAAACTGTAACTTGTGGTTAGAAATTAGAAGCATTTTTTTTTATTCTTATTTTCTTTATTTCATCCGACGTACTTTGTAAAATGCGCTTTTATGAATAATGCGGCGGATGTAAAAGAAAAGTTTTTCGGGATAACTTGCGCTTTTTGCGATCAATAATTTGTAACAGAATTATATGTATTAAATGTCATTTTTCAAAAAGTATTTTTTACATAATTCATCTCAAAATAATAGATCATTTATCTCATATCAATAATTTTCTTCCGCTCAGGTATATAATGTTACACTGTGTGCAGAAAAGATTTATGGACATGAGAGTATGCTTTACGGTTGAGTGCGAAATAAGCACACTATGTATGTATGTTGTAGCCAACTCAATTGTGAAATTAATTCAAATTCATATAAAGTAACATTGAATTATTACATATTATTACAATTATACATAACTGCACGAATTTTATTCTTTTTTATAACATACACGTGATTGTAATTTATCAAGTCTAGACGTTAGATACATTAATTATACATGTAAAGAAATCTGTATGCATACTCTTCATTCTTTAGTAAATAACCTTCATTCAAGCTGAAAATTGTTTACCGAACATAAATGGATATCATTTACTGTATGAACCTTCAAAAAAATAACTGAGTTAGCATTCACAAATTCTTTAGTTAAGATAATTCACAGGTATACTTGAATCATTATTGAGATTTGAGAAGTTATAGTTCGATAAAAAAAGATAATAAAATTATACCCTTGAATTTCTGAAGAAGAAGATAAAGATGAAGACGAATAAGAGAAAAAGAAAAAGAAAAAAAAGAAGAAGAAGTGAAGAAGAAGAAGAAATGAAGAAGAAAAATAAGTGAAGGCCAAGGGGTCAATAACTGTGTAATAGATCCTGTTTATATAAAAGAAAAGAAAATCAAAAAAAAAAATAAAATAAACGGAGTTATAGCATTTACAAATTCTTTAGTTGAAATAATGTACAGGTAGACTTGAATCACTGTTGAGATTTGAGAAGTTAGTTCAATACAAAAAGATAATAAAATTATAACCTTGAAGTCTTGAAGAGGAAGATAAAGGTGAAGACGAAGAAGTCGAAGAAGAGAAAAAGAAGAAGAAGAAGTGAAGGCCAAGGGGTCAATAACTGTGTGTAATACTTCCTTTTTATAAAAGGAAAGAAATTCGATATATATATATATATAATAAGTTATAATATATGTTATATATTAGGAGGACCTTTGGTTGATTCAAATTGCTCTTGAATATATAAAAAATAGAAGGTTGTTGTGAGATTATGGAAAAAAATTTTAAGGGAGAGTATAATTCACTGTCCAATGAGCTTGTTCGTGAATAAAGTAGTAAAACCATTTTAATATAATAGTTGGTCTCAAGATTGTGATAGCTTGAGAATAATTGCACTATTTTGGTAAGAATACATATTGTGAGTCTAGCCGTAGCCGAGGCCGTAGCAAAGATTAATATATGTATACATATAACTGAATTTAAGGGTCGCAGGGTGAGTCCATGCAGACTATATTCTTTAAGGAATGTAGGTGGAGGGGATCCAAGGGACCTTCCATATCCTGTTTTAAGGGAAAATGGTTATTTTTAGAATAGGCTATACTAGGACAGATGTGCATTCCTTTTACAAAATGTGTTACATTTACATTATCACAAGATTCTACAAAAAAAAATTAAGCAAGTCATTTTTCACACATTTTTCACACAAGGATGATGATTTTCCTGTAATGATTTTCATATCGCAGGCTGATGAAACTACATTTGCTCTTATGGTAAAAGTAAACTCACAGTGAATTCATATCTAAAACCAAAATATGAAATAAATTATATTAAGTTCAACTGAAGTCATTCTAATCTACTGAATTGAACTAAACTTAATTAAATTTCTGTTCTTGGAATCTGTTACTTGTATTTTAATATAACTTTATTATATTCTAATATATCCCTCTATCATAGAGTAATATTAAAATATATGCAATGTAATCCTCGTGTTTCTTGCTTCTTTTTTAATCCGTTTTTGCCCGTAGTCTTCTTAATCCATTTTTGCACCCATCATTTTTTTAGTCCACTTTTATTCTCAGCAACTAACACCGCGTGATGTAGAGCGAAAAAGCCGGTAATAAAGCTTGAATTGAGACGAATTGAGAATTTTTATTCCTATGAATATACAATTTTTCCTCCGTGTAAAAATTAACCAACAGAAAAGAAAAAGAGCAAATCCTAGCTGTTAATATTGAGAATATATAGTGCAGATGAAATTAATTTAAATGTGTATGTGAATTAAAATTATTTTAATTCTGGAGAGGCAGATTTAAATTAATTAGAATAGAAATTTCAAAACTTTTATATTCCACACGAAGGAATCAGAAATATATTTAATGAACTGATCAGAAAGATTTAAATAAACTCAAAATACTCCACTTTTGCGGAATATAAAACATTAACTTTAATCAGTCAAAATCAGCAAACTGGATTGGTGAAAGGAAACTGTCCCAACTCCTCCCACTCGTTTAATTATATAGTGATATAGTCGAACTTGTACCATTTTACATTTTCGGAGGGAGTTGTCAAATGATGCAGCGGTTACTTGGAGGGGAAATTGAAGATGCGCAGAGCCATGTACGCAGCAATAGGGTAATGGCGGTTTTTTTGAATCTCTAAATTACATATGGGCCTGTGATTGGTTTTAAAAATTAATAAAATTTATTCTATAATCCACTAACAATAAGTATCACGTCAAAAAAAAAAAAAGAAAAAAAAATGCGTCGCCCTTCTCTCATTGGTCGGGGAGGCAACATCGTGTTTACGACCCACGCGGTACGCTCCTGGAATCAACATCAGTACCAGCTGACTCGGTTGCACTCGCTCGAGACGTAGTTCGAATAGTGTTTGCGTTTGCCAGTTATTGCCAGTGTTTGCTTGTATGGCGTGCGGTGAACTACGTTTTAGTTCCTTTCGCGTCGTTCGTATATTCGGTGATAGAATTCAGACAAGTAATTGAAATTAGTGTAATTTTAAATAACCAAACTGGACATAGCAGTGCACCTTGGATAATCCACCTTTAAAGGTAAACCCATCATTTCATAAACTGGATTTAAATACAATGTTATATATTTTGTCGTCACGTGGGTAGAGTCGCTTACTAGTTTTACTCCGTGGTAAAAGTCGATGGTAGCCGGGTAAAAACAAACAACTGTCCTCTAAAAGTGTAAAGCTTCAACTTAATGCCTCTAACGTTGAGACAATTACGGGAAAAATCGAGATAGAGACAGAAGCAAATCAAAATGAAGAGAGCGAAATAACTCGTAGTGATCAACAGTGATGGTTGGAGGGGGTTGGGGGAATTAAGGTGGCGAACGAAGAGAGAACGAGGAAAGGAGAGAGCGAAGCAGATGCCAAGGACCTCTCTCACGACTCATACTATACATTTTTGTTATTCGAGTTTCCTCGTGAAAACACGTGGGGATCCGGGTTTCTTCACCCGGTTAGAACTTAGATTTTATTCTACGACGCAAAAGTGGCAACCACCCACTACGGGCGTCGCGATCGATTTATTCTATTGCCGTGTGCCGGCTGCAATTCCAGTGGTTTCGTGTTGGTGTGACGATCTCAATTGGCCTTTGTAGCTAAGTGGGAAATGTTAAAAATTTGCTACAAACGGGACGAAAAAATGTCACTCTTCGTCACGCACGTGGACTATGCGACTAGCGTTGCATTGCTATATGACATATATATATGACTTCGAGGTACATTCATATACAGGAAAAACGGGGGACGAAGTCCTCCAGGCATAGGCGTAGATAGTTTTTTTCGATGGGGGGGATATGACTTGGTAAAAAATTCATAAATCTTTTTCCTCGTTTCTAACATGATATTAAAAGACTTATAGGGGGGATTGATCCCCCTGATCCCCGCCTTATCTACGCCATTGCCTCCAGGCGCAGGGTTATGCAGTGACGCGTCACACGAAATTTTTTTTACGTATAATACATGTATGAAGAAAAAATAACAATACTAAGCACTTCGGAAAATTCATGTTTTGAACACTCGAAGCTTCACGTACTGAGTACGTGAGTTTCGTGAATCGTAATTCACACTTTGTGTATTCAATTAAGTTTAAATATCTAGTACGTGATTTGTTCCACGTACAGAATCCACGCATTTTCTTTCCGTATACACAGAGAGACCCTACGTGTAGGAAAAACGATCACGTATTAGATATTTGAATGAATTCAAGTGATAAATATCGAGCCCCAAGTGCTCCGAACGTGAGCCGCGTCAAGCGCGTGTAATAATCAAAACAAGGCTTCATGTGCTGAATTTACAAAACTCACGTACTCAACACATGAAACTCAGAGTGTTTGAAGCATGATTTTTGACAAGTGCTCAGAATTGATGATTTCTCTCCATGTACTTATGTAAATTATATATTATACGTATAAAACTCCCCACTCCAAATGAATTTGGTGTTTTCGACGTGTAATTACTTAGAAAATTACTGTAAAAAACCATGTAATTTACCTTAGGTATTTTACTTACCCATCCCTGTCTACGCGAGATTGTAAACAAGTGCCAGTGAGACTGTGTGCGCATGGTTGTGCCTCTGGCGCATGACGTAATCCATTCAAGCGCTACTACGCAATACGAGACGCGGCATATCCTCTCGCGATCGGGTTCTCTCTCTCTCTTTCCCTCTCTGTCCCTCTTTCTCTTACTAAATGAGTAAACATCATGTATTGTGAGTGCATGATGCATGTGCTCCTTGAAAACGTGTGTGCGAATTTAAAAAATGGTCGCTTTCTCGACGATTAATCGCCATCTGAACGATATTGGAGCATTTTTTCTCGCAAGACGCGTGCTAGAGGAAGGCCGCTGAAATTTTTAGACCGGGAGTCACTCAGTGTGTCTCTCTCTCTCTCACTTATGGGGTTATATTGCTCTCCCGCTTTCGGAGAGTCGTGACCCCTGGAGTTGATCTGCCGCTTTTCAGAAAGGAATTTTTCCGATAAGGGAGAGGTTAGATAGATTGTTGTAAGTTTGGGATTAGGGTTCCAATATCCTAGGGAAGATGGCCTAAGTTTTTTCTTATGGCAACAAACTTATATTCTACAGATTCTACACGAGAGAATTAGAACAATATTTATTACACATATTATGAACTGACTAGGAGGAATAATTAAATAAACTAAAAATCCGATTAAAAAATTTGAATTAAGTATTCTAAATTAAATCATTTTTGAATATTACATTTATAACAATTTCTTGAAACTTCCAAGGATTAACTTTTATGGAATATTAACAAATTTGAAGGGATTTCGTGGAATTTTAAGGTGTTTCTAGGAACTTCAAGAAATTTCTAGGAATTTTAAGTGATTTAAAACATTATCATGTAATTTTTAAAGTTTTAAAAATATTTATATATTTTTAAGGACATAAGAACAAATTAGTTATACTAATTATACATTCATATAATAAATATTTTTAGTAAATAAAAGTCAATAAACCTTCGTCTATTGACTCTTACTTGTTAAAAATATCTATTATTATGAATGTATAGATGGTATAACTAATTAGCTCTTATGGTAAAGTATCTTAAAGGTTTCCGTAGAATTTTAGGGTCAGAAAAAGGTCAGGGTAATTGAAAAATTTAATTTGTAGCACTCTTGAGTAAATTTGTAATTGTCCTGCGGAAATGATTAAAAAATAGAACAGTAAGGTACTGTAAAGTATAATTTTCCGTTAAAATTTTACAATGATGCTACAGCCTAGTCTATAACTATAGCTTATGAGCGTTATGAGAGAAAGAGAATAAATAGCCTGTAGGTTAGGTTGTTTGTTTGCGAGGTTCCGAGGTTTTCGGTGCAGCATAGATACAGACAGGCAGCGCTGAAGCGTCGATTTACGATAGTAGAATTCCCAACAACCTGTAAATGGGAGGGATGATGTGAAAATGTTGTCTTTCAGATGCATATGTGGCCCTTGCAATGACACAAATAAATACACGCAGAAAGAGATCTACTGCGTAAATCGTGACGCCGAACAGAAGGAATCAGGGAATATGGAACAAAACAGACATGTCTGCGATCGACCTCCACGTGAAAGCGTTATCAAACGAGTGAGTTGATTCTTTGCCTTTTTTTGGTTCTTACACTTTGCGCGACGTTTGTTGTTGTGCAATGTCGACATTCTCCAGGAAATAACGTGTTGTTTACGTACGATAACAGATAATTGTAATGATGTCTACGATGTATACGATTACAGTATTGAATTTATGCTATACATATTTCGTTTTCTACGGCACCTTCGAAAGTAAAAATGCGTAAAAGAAAACATTGCCCTGTTTTTCTATAGGATGTTGGTGTATAGGAAATATTCTTACACCTTGAACAATATTTTTAAAATATTACAAATATGTAATATTTTATCCTTTATCAAAAATCACTTTCGTACTAATAAATATATTTTTAGCTAAAGCTAAGCTGTTAACCTTCGCCTGTACGAAAAGAAGGTAAATGACTTAGTTTTAGTAAATAATATATGTTGTTGCGAGTGTAAGTTGGGGTGTTTGGAAAATATTCGAATTTTCGGTAATGAAATTTCTAGTTCATCTTTCATTTTACAGTGGGGGTAAACTCTTCAAATACATGAAGAAAACTACTATATGGTTGTGTCAACCAGAGAAATATGTATTTAGTAAAATATGGTACAACTACAATTTGTGATTTTCACAACCACAACTATGTGAAAGCTATTATTAAATAGTTGACACAACCATTTCATAATAGTTTCCACAACCAAATATGTTTCTGTTAATTAAAATCGTGGTCATGGTAACCACAAATTAGTATAGTTGTACCATATTTTACTGTTTCTGTGGTTGTCACAACAATAGAGTTTTTTTCCTGTAGGTATACAGTTAGACTCGTTTAGTTTAAATCTAATTTGAATTGTATATAAAGAAGTGGAGATAGACATTGTTTTTTGTTTACCTGTGCCCAGCCCAAAAATATTCTCACACAGGGTAGTGGGTATAATGGTTGGTTAGCAGGTCACCACCTAATGATTGGCTATTTGCTTTAATATAAATATTTAAGAAGTATTCATAAATAAAACGATCCCTCATGTGAAAAGATTCTACGGAATATATTCCACAAAAGTTCCATGTGGAAATTCCACTAGCTTCACATTCTGATACTTATATTATTTATCACCCGAATTTGTGCAAATAACTAATACGTGATTTTCCCATGTACAGAGTACACGTATTTTCTCTCCGTACATATGCAAATGAACTCTCTTTAACTCCCAACGTCAAATTCTCGAA
This sequence comes from Synergus umbraculus, assembly GCA_900474325.1. Classification (NCBI taxonomy): domain Eukaryota; kingdom Metazoa; phylum Arthropoda; class Insecta; order Hymenoptera; family Cynipidae; genus Synergus; species Synergus umbraculus. Next base: position 137,975 of record UCOK01008766.1, on the reverse strand, counting down.
CCAGGTGTGCAAACAACATCTTCCTCGGGGGGTTGAGGTTTTGGAAATACTTTTAGGCCAAATTAATTTTATTGACACTTCGAAGACTTGACGTCAACATATTGACGTCAGGTTATTTAAAAATCAATGTAAACAAATATTCGCTTATGCGATATGTATTATTCAAGCACCTAGGCTAGTAAACATCAACACAGAAAGAGTTATCTTCCTCTGGTGGTTCTAAAGGGACATAATCTCACATCTCATCTCAAAGTTAATGGTGGTGGTTTTACAAATTCCAAGTGCCTAAAGCATTCCCAAAAATTGCCATCCTTTATTCTAATTTTGACGGCCTAGGTTGCCTTAACGGTAATCCGCCACTGCTCAAAGTTAAAAAAAAATAACTTAACGAGTGCTACTTTACCTTAATAAAAAAATGTTATCAGAAAGAGTAAAACTGTGTAAAGATTAAAATAAACTATTAAAATAAACTCTTAAGCTTAATCATATAAGACAAGATATAAAAAAGATATAAATTATGTGAATAAAAAAAATAAAGAATCCAGAAACCATTAAAGATTGTGAGAAAGGTTCAGAGCTTTGCATTAAAGTTGCGCGGCATATTTTACTTGCAATGATTAATTTTCCAACTTTGTAGTACAATTTTTAATATTTAATTGTGCCGTTCGTTAGTTTGTACGAATAAAACGTAATTGACTTACGGAAGGATTTGTTTGGTGCACTTTTGCCCTTTGGGATTTCGTGAGTTGTATTGTAGGTAACCTTTGAGTAATATTTTATCCCTCGGTTTCGTTTAAAAATTGCGGTTAAAGATCCTATAGGAAGTTTCAACTCGATATCCTAATGAATACAGTAAGCACAAGATCTTGGAGAATATGGAAAAAAAATAGTTCAACATAGGTTGAAAGATGCGAATTTCTCACTTTTGCTTGTGCAATGCGAATTTTTCTTTAAAGAAACTTTTTACCTTGGCTATATCAAATGGCAATGGCATTATAGGAAAAAAATGCCGATGAAGTAGGGATCAGATAACTGTTACATGCCGACCTTAAGATTTATGTATATTCAATCAAACCTTTATATCCAATTCAAAGACGTTCAACACTTGCTTGCGTGAAGTACCTCAAACAATTTAGATTCAAGTGTTAATAACACTTTACACCGTGATAAGTATTGGAAATAGCTTGTTTACATGTTACATAAATAAATTACTTACTCCCAACAAACAAGAATGATTTTCTATTTGTCTGAAAATACAAATATAAATAAAATAAATAAATGAATAAACAATTAACAATTTTAGAGCATTAAGGTCAGAAATATTTACATTTATATATAAAAAAAAAATATTTTGAATTTTTTTTTATTTGAATAAAAATTTAGGACTGGCTAAACGATGTAAACTTACTTTTCACTTTGCTAAGAAACATCTTTTATTAGTTTTATTTTTTTGTTACATATTAGCTTTTAAGGCAATCTAATTATTATATACTCTCACAGGTATAGTTAAAGCGTCAAAATGACAGTTGCAAATAACAGGAAGGAAATAACGGGTTTCTACAGTTAACGAACGAAACGTAGCGGAAACAAAGTGTTTTCAACACTCCGTCAATTACATACTTAGAGGAAATATTTTTAAGTTATATCCCGCGTTCTATCAAGCATTATTATCAGTTTAAACAAATAAATAAAAAATTAATTGTGTTGTGCGTTTATCATAGCATCACGCCACTTATCGTGCGGGGTGGTTTCGTGTAAATATTAACTATTGTAAACCTAAGAATCCTAAATAAATATTCATTAAATACTAATCATCATAGAAAAAGAATTTTAAATATATATTCAATTCACTCCTGTGAAACGTGTTTTTCACACTGAAGTAAGTAGCATAGAAATATATTGTATTGACAATTGAGATGACGCGGTGAATTTGTTCAACAAATTCTATAATGAATATTGAACGGTACAATACATTTTCTCGATGAAATTTTTCTGAATGAAAACTTTAGTCCCGTATTTAGCACTTGAAACGGGGGAAGGAAATGTTAAGTGACCTAGGGCGACAAAAAGGGACAAACCGACCCTGGGAATGGCCATCGAGATTTGCATCGTTAACCTTTTACTAAAATAGCCACTTTGCAATGGGATAATGCATCGGGACGGCGTGTAGTGATGATTTTTTATCTGGCTTATTTGAATTTCAGATTACCTTTACATAGTTAAAGTATTGTGTTTATTGTGAATTTTCGTCTGATGACGAAATTTAGAAACTTTTCATTTTCAATGATTTTATTTCCTCCATGAAATTTACAATTCATATTTTTATGCAACTTACTTTTTATTCTTTACTGTAGATCTGTTTTGATAAGTAGCGTTGTGAAGGATTCACAACATTCCATTATAAAGACTCAATGTTTGCATTCTTTGGAACGGGAAGTAAAACAAAATATTATCATAATGTTTTCTCTTTGTCGGTTTTGTTAATCAAAGACAGTTTTTTTATTTACGAAAAAAAGAGTCCGATAAGATATCGAGAATATATGCACTTTTTACAAGGCTTACAATTTTCGCACGTCTTACATTGTAAATATCTGTTAAATATAAAGGGGGTGCGTTGTTTTTCATACAGTAGACACTAATCGACCCTTTAATCCACTTTTTGTGGAGTGCTAAATTTAAATTTATGTGGGTTCGCTCTGAGTTATTAGCATGTCAGAAAACATAAATATAGTAGGTAACTATAATGAGTCCACAAAAACAAAGCTGAAAGAAAAATACGACCTACAATACTTGTAAGCCACATTATTTCGGAACTGTAGGGATATTTCCTTATTTTAAAAAATATCTCGAAAATATTGAACACAATATTGCTGAAAAACCTGATTGGTTTTTTTTTTTTTTTTTTTAAATGAGCGAATTCTGTGAACGTGTCGAAAGAGAAAACTATCTTTAGATTATTTTCGTTATCAAATCAATTACTGTAAAAAAAAGTTATATTCTAGGACAGAGAATACGGATTTTACGAAATTTATTGAAATTTTAGTAATATTAAAGGATTTTAGCAAAAGGTGGGCAAAAACGAGAAATTAATCGCTTGCAGAACGCCCTGATTATAGTTTCTAATGGTATTAAAAAAATCAAAAATACACAGAATTTATTGCTTTCATTGTTTGATTAGTTTAAAATTATTATAGTTGAATTCAATATTGATGTTAAAGATATCAGTTGGTTAATTCTTAGGAATGTCAAGTCTCTCTTTTCTAACTGGAAACTTCACTGTATTTCAGTTCATAAAAAAATTTTTAGCTGAGTAATGTTTGAAGAAATTTCACTATTTTGTTCTCAATCTTATGTAAGAGTTGGCATAAAAGACTTTTTTTGTAACAGAGAAAGTAAAAGATTTGAAGTTTGGATGATGTAATTACATCACTAGTGAAATCATGAATGGTGACGTAGCCAGCTTTTAATTTTTTATTTAATTAATTTATCGAGTATTGAACTTCTCTCGAAGGGACTTGAAAGTTCAAGCCATTATTATAGTCACCCACACTCACTAAACTGTTCTAATTTTCTGGGCTTCAATTTTAGTCTCCGAAACATCTTGTCTGAAAATAATTTATTTTCGTTCCGAGGCTTCATTGAACCTATTGAACAATAATTATACAGTAACTGCCTTAAATTTCTTTTAAATATGACTCAAGCTCTTATTGATTTAGATTCATTAAAAAAAGATGAAGTGGAATTAATGATTATAGAAAAAAACTGATTTGATTTAAAAAAGGTCAGGAGTTGTCTGATAATAAATGATAATAAGAATCAAAGCAAATTGAATTTGCTATTGTTCCATAATTTCTGCAGATTGTTGAAACTAATCTTTTATATGAGATCGAAATATAGAGATTAAAAAATAGATACCCTTCATTCTTTCTTTTTGTACGACATTGATAATTCAAGACATGTTAATGTGTATAAGCTATGATTTAATTAATGTTGAAAGGAAAAACAATTTAATATATTGCAGAATCTCATGAAAGTTATTGTAAAAGCAAGCATAATAATAATAATAATAATAATGATAATAATAATAATACCTAGAATAGAAAAGATCAAGATCACTTCATACGATATGCAGTGTGCTCGCGTTGAACTTTTGTTACACAATAACTCGTTATTCAGAAGCTACTCTATTTACAGCACTCGTAGTTTGTGTGAAAAAGAGAAACGTGTATTTATAGAGAACAGTAGTTTATCGCCAAAATGATGGCAGGTTTTCGTCTGGCAACTCATAACAATTTAAAACGTATGCTTGATCGTTAAAGCATAATTTAATGTGCATAATAAAATTATGGACAATTACAATCTATAACGCTTTCTAAAAACTGTATTTTTCTAACTGGTACCCCGCATGATATCTCAATGATTATACTCATTGATTGAAATGTAATTATGTTCACTGAAAAGGAAATTCTTATTTTAGCAATTGCAACTTGTTGTTACGAATTAACCAAATCGCCACACCTGGCAAATGGTGGATTCCTGTTTTTAAATTTAACCTTCCATCATGGACTTTGAATAAACAAATGCCTTAAGCTTTGTTATCGTAGTGTTCGATCCAACACGCGAATATATTGTTCAAATATCGTGATAAGAAATTTTTTAAATAACTAAAATTTTTGTAAATCATCGTACTGATCTCACAAGTGAATTTAAATTCTGAAAAATTTTGTCCATTTCTAGATTATATTCAAGAATTGTTCAATAGAGCAAGTTTCAATTGCCTAGTGTTAAAGATATTAATTGAAAATTAATTTTAATTTGAAGGCCGCAAACATTTTTTCTATATGAATTAAGAAAATAATTTTGCATAAATAACTTAGTCTGTTTAATCGAAGTGTCTTGCGTGTAATCCGAGGTGTAATCAAATTATCAAGAAAATGTAAAACAAGTTTTTTCACTTAATTGCTAGTTGTCGATATTAGAGAAATAGACATTTAATTTTATGTATTATAATGTGAATAGGTGAATAGCGAAAATAGTCGCTTATCCGTGGCGCAGATGAGTCTAGAGCCAGTTCTGTAGCTGTTCTATATAGGTTGTTAAGGTCACGGAACAGGGTTTTACATAAGCATGTAACCGTAAGTCGGAGTGTGTTTCAACCGCAAGTGAAAATTCCTTCGTCTAGAATTATCTACTTCATTTATATTTGCGCAGATTGTAAAATGTACAGGACACTTAGGAAGGTTGAACTTTCAAGAATTGTGTAGGTTTCCAATAACACAATATTTTTATCGAGAAATCAAATGCAAAAGTGTAATTACAATTTTTTTATGGTATTAATTTCAATTTTCAGAAAACCGGAATTATAACAAGTCCCGCGATAAATATAGCAGAGTTTCTTGACTCTCTGATCCTACAAGTGGTAAACTCACAATCAGAATTTCCGAGTAAGCAAGCTAATACATAAGTACATATATTTATAAAATGAAACTGAACAGCATTAAATTTAATTAATTATACTAATTTACAAAGGCGACGGATCATTAGTTGTTTGTATTTCTTATTCTTTAAGAAATTGACCATTTTACTCATGATCTTATGCCTCGCTTGCTCTCATTTGTTTCTATTTACTCTTAATGAACAAGAATAACAAACCAAACAAATGATACGCTGGCTCCTGATAATTTTCATTCTACATTTATTATAACTATTAGTTAATTGTTCATACAGTTATTTTTGTCCTTGTATCAAAGTATGTATAATAATTATAATAATGAAAAACGTCCATTAACGAGTATTTTTCGGTAATAAAATTCGTCTGCTAAAATTAACGCAGACGCATTTCTTATCGTCGCGACGCATCGATCTAATTCAAATTGTTCCCATTTCTAAATGCCTTACTTGATTAACCCCAGCATAGTACATAGTTCTAATTTTATGTTTGTAAACAAATTATTTAAATTAGAACAAATTAAAACAGGCTGTCTAATGTGCGGGAATTTAAGGAAATTAATCCGGGAATTTTTCTTAATTTCTTGTTTGATGTATAAAGTGGATTTTCCGTTTGAAAAAAAATTTTAAATAGTCTTCTTTATACGCCGAACTTAAATGTTACGGAAAAGTATCATTAATCAAAAGGGATACATTCGATCGATATCCGTATCTTTAGTTTATGCACAGAAATGTGACGCGTATTACACACTGCTGGGTTTATAAATGAAAGAGAAATGTGATCATTTATCAAAAGAATTAATTCAATTCTAACTGACGGGATTACATATTTATTTTGTTTAAATCCATGCGCAGAACCTATAGGCGATTTTTTAATACTCTGATGATGTATATACGTTACGAACATATAAAAATTGGGAGTTTATATTATTAGATTGGGATCTGACAGCGACGCTCACCTGTAGTGTTTGTATAGAAACTAGAATTAAGGCCTATAAAAAAATCAAATGGGATTGTTAATTTAATTAATCTGAATTAAATTCGTGTCAGGCATCCTTCGCTAAACTCATAAAATTATTCTCATAAAGGCCTGAAAATATTACTACAAAGTATATAATACCTATTTTTTAAGTTTTTTCAATTCTTACATTATTTTATGATTGGGTAGTAATTAAATAATTATTAATCACCAGGCGTACTAGTTTAAATTAATACTTGTTTGCTATTTTTCTCACTTTTTTTTTAATAAATACATACCAGAAAGACTGAAACGCTTTCTAACATGAATATTTTAAAACCGGGTCGCTTTCAATTTCCAGAGACTTAAAGTTGTAAATTATTCAAATTTGAATGTTCGCAAGACTTGAAATACGTACTACGATACGAGTACCTACTTAGAATGTCTATGAATTTTGCTTAACCCAAAAAACTGTAAACATGTCTTCGATCGGTATTTAAAAATTATATTTTAAAACATAGCTAAGTACATTCCAGTATACACGTGCCTATAATGATTATACAATATATTATTAAAATTCAACAAGTTTAGGCCCTTCTAATAAATTTTTTCCATTAAAATTTATTAGAAACACATCAAAACATATTCCTTTTTGCTACTTTGTATGTAGTTCATTTTAATACAATTTTAATGACATAGCTAAAAGAATCATTAAAAATCCTCGATTAAGTTTATTATTATTTTGTTCCAGGTGACAACAGAGGGTCTAGTTTGTGACAGTCATGAAGACCAGAAAGTTCTTCATCTTTAATCTTGAAGAAAAAACTGCTTTAACCAAGAAGGGATCAAAGTGCGTGTCAAGTGCAACGAAGTTGAAATTATTTTGAAGTGGATGAGAAGACGTGCGCGTTATTGAAGAATCTATGTGGCGCGTGGGCAGACGCATGTGCATGTGCATGCGAGTACACAAGTGTAATAGAGTAATTGGAGTGGTGGGTTATCGGCGATTCGATGCTTGGGAGAAACTGTACCATTGGAACACATCAAAAACCGCGTTTGTACAACAGCGGTATAACTTCTCGTCCTGAGTCGACGACTTTGTATAGTTGTAATTGGGTGGTGATCAATCGCTGAAAAATCTTGCGACGTAGCAGAATTCTTTTTCTTCAAACGAAGAAAGAAGAGAAAAATTTAAGGTCCTTAGGATTGAAAGATTACAGAAAAGCAGGATCCATGAGAGAAGAAAATGAAAGCGAAGAAGCTGTTACCTTTCGTGCTTTTCGTCCTTCAAACCTCTTGCATATTTTCCGAGGCCAACAGTCCAATCACAAGAGGATCTGGATTTATCGCTAATCAGCATCTGACCTCATCAAAGGATAACTTTGAAATGGAATTTGAAGAGAGAATGAAATCCTTCCATGACTTCCAAGAAACCGAACAGAACACGAACTATGCTACCAAAGATCTTTATAACAGAGACACAAATTACAGAGACAAGCGTGCTTTCGATAACCTAAGGTAAAGATAAACCCTCATTGTCTAATTAATTAATAATCGTTAATAATGAATTATGTAATTATTTTTTGACCTTTATCTGGCATAACTTTTTTAATAATTTTTTTCTGATAAATCATGAATGGGAACAAGATTTACAATTAAAATATGTTTACAGTGACATAAACCTTTTTTATTAGCAATATTTTGGCCAAAAATCGTTTTTTTTCTTCTTTCTCAGGATCTTAAAATGTAGAGAGTTGACGAAAATTAGGCAAATCATTTTTCACATAAAGCTATAATATGTTCTCATGTGATGAGAATGTACAAATTTAGAGTACATTATTCCGTTTATTTTTTCAAATTAAAAAAGATAAATAATAATAAAACTTATCTTGTTTTATTTTATTGCTCTCAACGAGGTACAGGAAGTTCACCAGTAAATTAAATTCAAGCGGAAAGTATTAAAATCTTCTATTTGTTATATGAATTTCTTTTTACAACTGTTTAAAGAATTCTTGAAAAACAAAACTGTATCTAAAATTTTCATATAAGCTGGAAGTTTGCTATAGTTTCACAACATACAATTTCCGAGAAGTCCGTCTGGGGTTATTAAACTCAAATCGTATAAATCAAGATTACATAAGTAATGTAGTAAAATACAAGAACAGATGATATCATAACCACAATAATAGACTCTAATTTTAATTATACTCAGTTCATAAAACTGATTTATATACTTTTCTTTTACCGCAAACTAATTCAGGTTAAATACAAATAGAAATAAATGCATTTGGAGTAAAGTGTTAATTTATACGATAATTAATTCTTTATTCAATAAATGTTAAAAGAAAAATAAAAAAAAGTTCGGCAGGCTAGACGTCGGAAACTTTAACCCAATACTATATGAGAGGAAGAATTTTTTTTCCATTATAAAAATATAAATTTGCAATTTTTCGCTCTATTGTATTACAGAATGTTTAGAGTGAAAGTCATGAATTAAAATAAAACTTTGCGCTTTGCGGTAAATATAAATATGTTACTTATAGTTGACCCTATTTTTAGTTGGAACAATATTTCTTGATAAAATAGAATTGGGAAGAAATATTTCGTTCATTTAAACGTTCAAAATCTCTGGTACATACCTATTTTAGGATGAGAATGTATTCTCTATATGAAAAGTTGAAATTCACCTCTATATAAATTTTTGTAATGAGATAACATTTCTCGAAATAGTAGGCTTATAAGGTTTCACTGAGTAAGTAGACTCTGTCCTAATGTTGAAGATGGATTTTCTTCACTCTTTAGTTCCGCATTCCAAGGAGATACCCATCTCAAATTTTTAAAATCAGGCTATCTTACAACTGAATGCCAGGTAAATCTGTTTCATTTATCATAAACTTACGAGGCTTTGTGATGTAATTCATTTTACGGAAGGAGTAATAAATTACTTCTGATTCTCGTCAGCAATGCGTCATCGTTGACGTAAATAACGTGTCACTTTTATCTTTAAAAAAAAATATTTTTTTTATTGATAGTGTTGTGTTCTTTTAAATCCCCCAGATACCCCAGTGGATTTTAATTTGGTTAAACATTTTTAATATGAACTAATAAGAGATTACGCAGCTGTTTCAGTATTGTCCTAGGTTTTGATTTCAACATTGCTTCATGTTTTATCATGAAATTCTGTTTATTTTCTTAAAAACTTGTTTTAGAAAGACATAATATATAAATTTCTTTTGAGGAATTCAAGATCACGACCAGACTTTTTTAGTATCGTTCAACTCAAAAGTTGAATGGGAGATGATGCAAATTTTACAAATGAGGCATAAACAGTGAGTCATTATAGATTGAGTCACTGTTTGTCGCGCAAACTCTATTTTAACACTGTTTTTTCCCAGTTTTCTATCACAATATTGAAGCCACATATTACAAAATCAAGTATAAAGTTTAATCAGCGTGAAAGCATTTGTTGTACTCTTTAAAATGCTGAATTCAAACTATGGACTGAACGTATATTGCGTGAAACTTATGATAATAATTCTTTAACTTTATAGGGTGGAATTTCCCATAATAATTTATATTCTTTGGGGCTAGCGAATATACTCGAAAATGCAAATAAATTCGTTATAAAATTATATTAAATAAAAATATAAACTGGGAATATATAAAGCTCGGAAATAAAAATTCTTTTTCAATTAAAAATATCGAATACTTTAATACCAATATTTATGATCAGATGTGACCGTCTGCAAAGAAAGGGACTAAAGTGGAGAAGCTCAATTTCACTTTGTAGCCGAGTTCGCAATCAGACTTACATTTATCATGATGTTTATGTTTGTAACATGGTAACAAAAGAAATAAAAAGTAATGAATGTTTAAAAATTCCGATTTTAGAAAATGAACGACGAGTAACACAAAAAAGTATCGATAAAAAACTAAAAATCGATTTTTCCTGCGTTAGGTCCCTCTTCTGGCAGCAGTCAGTCACATGTTATGTAATTCTGTATTGTCTGTATTGCTGTTACTTATATTTCTTCGATTTTCACGACTAATGCGCAATATTTTTTTCAGGTCCGCAAATACCGCACAGGGGAAAAACACACAAAATATCGTATCAGAGAACGTTAATAAAGAGACTCAAAAGAAAATTGGGAAACCCGCAAAAAATGAGTTTGAAAGCGTAGCCGACGAAAATGGTATTTGTCCTAGTGTTGACGTGAGAAACGACATCAGATTTTTCAATCTCTTGGAGAATTGTGTCGTGATTGAAGGTTACTTGCAAATCGTTCTAATAGAAAAAATTGATGAGTCGCAATTCGAGAATTTTACGTTCCCAAAACTTCGTGAAATTACCGAATACTTTGTCTCATATAGAGTCGACGGTCTGAAAAGCTTCAGGAGATTATTTCCAAATCTTGAAGTCATCAGAGGAGAAGCTCTTATGACAGACTTTTCATTCGTGCTGTTTGAACTGAAGAATATGCAAGAGGTAAGTGTTGAAGATAAAAGTATTCAATTTAGCAATTTTACTTCTTCTCATTAAAAAAAATACATTCGAGAATCACAAGCTTTACTTATATCATAATTTAACCCTAAAAGTTAGACCTCTATACATTTTAAAAGATTTCCAGGGAAATTGAAAAATTGAATTTTGTGGCAATCTCATCTATAACATAGACATAGACAGCATTTAAAAATTAAATATGTATTAACCTTTAAAAATGTATATCAATATCGTAATGCGCCATCAGAAATTAGAGGATAGATCAAGGACTAGTTGTATGTCACTTTATATCCTTGATATCAATCATGATGCAGGCATCACGTACGATCAATCTTGGAGTGCAAACGATTGTACCAATTGTCTTTCCCACGCGACATATAATCGATCAGTCAGTTCGAATTTGTTTGTCGAAACCAGTTGACCACTAGGTCAATTGGTGTTAATCAATTAAATAAATTAACAAGGCGTCTGACCTACAACCGACCTCCGATTTCTACTTTTGGTTCTAAAGAACAACAAATTGTTGTTCACAGATTGGTCTGCCAAAATTGACCCAGATTTCTAGAGGCGGAGTACGCATTGAGAAGAATCCTTCTTTATGTTATGCCACAACTCTCGATTGGGATCCCATCGTCATGGCTGGTGAACAGATTTTCAAGGAAAACAGAGACGAGTCTTCTTGTCCTGGTGAGCATCAGAGAATAACATTTTTTATATAATTGGAAGCATAAAGAGGAGAACTAAAAATCAGAAAAAAAAACTTGGATTTTGCTTACGATAAGGACTTTCTGGTATAAGGAACTATTAGGGAAAAAACTGGATCAATAATAATAAAATTGTACATACTGTACACAAAATTAATTACCTTGTTCAACTTGAAAAAGCAGGTCTATTTAACTATCATAAGTGATAATTATGTAGATAATTTGTAGATAAATTTATGTTTTCGTAACTGAGTCCGACATTTACAGTTATTTGAGACTCACTATTAGTTATTGGCAGGGAAGGAATAAGGAATAATAAAAATGTCTTTTAAATATAATTTAAGAAGAAGTATTTATTGAATAGGTCTGTTCGAATCGAGAGCAGTTAAAGAACTAACTATCCGTGGTTCTTTGTGACAAACTCCAAATGCCACCAGAGTGGTTTGGATTTGTTTATATAAACATATTCTGAAAATAAGCCGGTCATAATAACTCTAAGAAACATAACTACGTATCAAGTAGTATCAAGATTATTGAATTATTTTTGCTTATTCCAATACTCACAACCTTTTATTTGCTATTTTATACCACTGCAATATTCATAAATTATATATGCATATTTAAAGTTCATCTACCAGCAAACGGATGCATTGATACATTTTATAATACTTATCGCAGTATTTGCATTTGTAATAAGTCTAAGAAGATGGCTGAATCGTTTTTTTTTTACCTTCACAACCGATATTTGCACAAATGAAAAATTATATTTCTAAGTTCATGCAGAACGTAGACTACAATTTTTATTTTAAAATCTTTAAAGTTTTCTTTATCTAATTGGGTTCGATTTTGTAAGTTCCTGCTTCCAGATACTTGCTCCTTGGAATATTCATACTGCTAAATTAATCATATAACCTTTCGTAGTATCACACAAGAATTATTACCTCACCCGTTATATCTAAAAAACATTTGCTATTCGATGAAACTCGTTCGACGTTCGCAAAAATTCTTTGCCTAATATAATAGTGAGAAGGTATCTGCTTCATTCCATGGTTATGTGCTGGCTTCTTTTGCAGTTAAATAACTCTTATCATTTTTCCTTATAAAGCTTTCTTCTTTATTTTTTGCAGATTTGTTAGAGGCTTTTAAATAAGTGCATTTGTATTTATATTTCCTTTATTGCAATAACCCAACAGTTAAAACCAACTATATACAGGACTTTTTTCATATGTTTGGTTCAATGTCTTAATTCTACCGTAAATTTACATTGACTTAACTATAAATAATATTATCTAAACTCTTGATGTGCAAAACTATACAGGGTAACTAGTTTCTGTGGATTTTTGAAAGTAGTGTATCAAAAGTGTCCATTTCACCATTTGCTCTTCAATACAATAAATTTAGATTCCTGCAAACATGTGAAATAAACTGCTTTAAAACGAGATTAAGGCATTTCTAATCAGATCAGCGTCTTGAAATCTTGTTCGTAATTTTTTTAGGCTGCTCTCAATGCCCTGGTGGACATTGTTCGGGTGCATATCTCTGCCAACAAACACGTAAATCTAAATGCCATGACCAATGCCTTGGAGAGTGTATGGGCTCGAAGGCAAGTGATTGCTATGTCTGCAAACACTTTCGCCATAAAATAAATAATACAGAAACGTGTATCGCAGAATGTCCGGATGGTTTGTAAGTATCAAATTCAACAATTGTAGGACTTCTGATTTGGGCTTTTTAAATTCTTTTTCTAACTTTGATCTTTACTTTCAGCTACGAATATCGTTCGAGAAGATGTATCACCAAAAGTGAGTGCTATTCTATAGCGAAGACTCGAAAGAACTACGAAGAGAAAGTCCGTCAATGGCGCCCCTTCAGAAAGACATGCACGCTATATTGTCCAGATGGCTATGAGGAGTCCTACGACCAAAATAATGTAAGATTACTTAATAATTCTGAATACTTAAGAAAATCCGGGAATTGACCTTCTATCCAAATATTTTTATTTAACTTAACAATTGCAACTTTTTTTAAATCTCTCGAAATCGTTTGAATTAATTATTTTCAAATCCTCTCAAAAAACACTTTAAAAATTCGTCAGATCTCTAATAATTCCTTAAAATTACTTGAATTCTTAGAAATCCTATAAAATTTCCTGAAAATTCTTAAACTCTTGAATTTTCTTGAAATCCCTTTAACTTTTTGCAGATGACTACTTGTCGGATGTGCGCAGGAGGAAAATGTCGCAGAGAATCTCGTGGAGCTATTATTCATCACATCTCTGATGCCCAGGTATTTCAAGATATAAAGGTGGTGAAAGGTGCGTTAGAATTTCAAATTCGAAGTGGAAATCCTAAACTCATGGATGAATTGGAGGCATCTTTTGGTCAGATCGAAGAAATTACAGGCTACCTCAAAGTGACACATTCTTTTCCAATCACTAACCTGGAATTTTTCAAGAATCTCAAAATCATCAGGGGTGTAAACTTGGACATCAACAATTCCAGTATCGTCATTCTAGACAATCCAAATCTCTCGAGTTTATTTCGGAAGGATCAAAACATTACAATCTTAAATGGGAGGCCTTTCTTTCACTATAATCCTAAGCTTTGTTTACAAGTAATATTTGACTTTTGTCGAGATGTTGGCTTTACTGAACAGACAGAATTGGAAGTACAACCGGAGTCCAACGGAGATAAGGTAGCCTGTGAAGTCATAGCGATAAATATGACTGTCGCTGACCTGGGTTCTAATTATGCGAAACTTGAGTGGAGCAGCTACACGCCACATGCAAGTCAACGTCTTTTGAGTTATCTTTTGAACTACGTCGAAACAGAGAGCACTAACGTCACTTATGAGGCAAGTGCGTGTGGTAATAATCCTTGGGAAATTGTGGATGTGGATAATCCGAACGGAAATTTACAGAAGGAATCGATAGTATCGAAGACCATCACTAATTTGAAACCTTATACTAGGTATGGAATTTACGTAAAAACTTTCATTGCCAGAGGTAGGAATAAATTTAAGGGTAAAGGGTCGCTTGAAGATGCTCGATTTGCGAGCACTGTCGGCCAGTCTAAAATAATATACTTCCGAACGAAAAGCGATATACCATCCGTTCCTACAAATTTAGTCTCTTATCCCAAGAGTGAGAATGAAATAGTTGTGAACTGGTCTATACCGGAAGAACCAAACGGTCCCATTGCTTACTACATACTTTCTGGATTCATAAGACCTGACGATGAGGAGCTTCCTCTAATTAGAAATTATTGCGAATTTGGTTTACAGGACGAAACAAAAGTCGAAGATTCTCCTGAAATCACAATTCAAGTATTCGAGGAGGTTCCATCCTCTTGCTGTTCAACAGGCTTTGAGAACAAAGTAGTTAGTCGTTCCAAGAGATTCGAAATATTTTGTCATGAAAATATGGCCATAGATTTCATGTCACTAGGTAGAAAGAGCTACTGCCGTTCTGAGGGTCGTGGCAGTTCCGACTCAGGATTCCAAGAGTTTTATAACGGTAGTTATTATAGATTTGTCTTCAACGTCAGCGCAGAAAATAATTCGTATCATTCGTACACTCTGAAGGAGTTGCGTCATTTTAGTACTTACACAATTTTCGTTGCGGCTTGTGGTCGCACACTCGAAAATGGAACAGAAATGTGTTCTCCAACCGAGTACACCAATACTAGAACGAGTAAGCGAAATGATGCAGACAACGTGCGGAACGTCAGAGTTCGAGAAAGAAACCATGCTAACAGTAGCTCTGTTATCATTTCCTGGGATCCTCCTAAGAATCCGAATGGAGTAACTGTTTCATATACAATCGAATATACCAACATCGACGTAAGAGGTGCTAAGAAGGTTACCGAATGTGTACCAATGACAACTTACAGAAAGAAACGTGGGACGCATGAAATTAAAGATCTTAGTCCTGGAAAATACAGCTTCAAAGTTCGATCCACATCCCTAGCAGGCGATGGTGGATTCTCTGAGGCAGTTAAAATTTCCGTTAATCTGAAGGAAGACAACTCTTTAACCATCGCGATACTCTTGCCTCTTAGTCTTTTTGCCGCGATAGCTATCTTCGTTTTCCTCCTTTTCAGAAGCCACCAAAAGAAGAAGACTCAAGAAAGACTGATAGCGAGTGTAAATCCAGATTACATGGAAGTGAAGTATATAGTTGATGATTGGGAAGTGCCGAGAGAAGACGTCGAAATCCTGGAAGAAGTTGGCCTTGGAAATTTTGGGATGGTATATCGAGGTCGCATGAAGCAAGTCGGAGACAAAGTCGTAGACGTGGCGATAAAAACTATTCCAGAAACTGCAAACGAGCGGGAAAAGAACGAGTTCCTGAACGAAGGATCAGTGATGAAAAATTTCTCGACCTTCCACATCATCAGACTTCTTGGTGTCGTTTCCATTGGTAGTCCCCCTTTAGTCATTATGGAGTTGATGCTCAACGGGGACCTTAAAACTTATCTACGTAAGATTCGCGATACCCAAAACGTGCCTGATACTTCGAGGATTGTAAGGATGGCTGCTGAAATAGCGGACGGAATGGCTTACCTTGAATCCAAGAAATTTGTGCATCGTGATTTGGCTGCGCGAAACTGCATGGTCTCGAGGGACTTGGTCTGCAAAATTGGAGACTTTGGAATGGCTAGGGATATTTACGAAACCGATTACTACAAGGTAGGAAAGAAGGGGCTGCTACCGATAAGGTGGATGGCACCAGAAAATCTCTCCGACGGAGTTTTCACTTCGGATTCTGACGTCTGGTCCTACGGTGTTGTCCTCTACGAGATTCTCACGCTGGCCGAGATACCTTACCAGGGTTTTTCTAATGAGGATGTGCTAAATTTTGTGCTACATAAAGGAAAGTTGACTATACCACGTAACTGTCCGGATCATATAATGAAGCTGATGGAGAAGTGCTTCAAGTGGAGGCCAAACGATAGGCCCACTTTCATGGAGATCGTCGCGGAACTGGAACCGTTTTTAGGTCAGGACTTTTGCGAGAAATCTTTCTATCATTCCGACGCGGGCGTGGAAATCCGACAGCTTGGTATCAAGAAAGTTTACCACAACGCAGCGCCAATTCGATTGAGCTGGGGCAACGAAACCGCGAAGTGGGTGAGGGATTTTGAGGACAATGTTACGCTCTTGGACCAAACAAGAGCGGGGACCAGCAGGGGGCGGATCTTCAAAAACGGCTTCCAGCACTTTGGTAATGTAACGAACTTAGAGGATGTGCCGTTGGATCGGTGAGATCCGTTGAGTCATTCTCTTCCAAAGACTGGCTCTTACAGCGTATGAGTCGGTTTGTAAGAGGTTTATGTACAAACGATACTCAGGGCAACGCGATAGGCATCACCGCGCCGATATTAGCAAAAAAAAGTATACATTAAATCGGTCTCAGATATATACGTGTCCTATTTTTTCTCAGTGGACCAAAAGCATGTTTCTATGAAAGTCTGAACTTAAAAGTGGTTCTTTTAACCGCAGTACCTGCGAAATTATTCATCTGAATGAGAAGTTCTCTATTCCCAGAATGTACATATGCAATGTTCAAGAAGTATACGAAAATAATGTTCAAATTTAAATTAAAATGCAACATTATGCAAAGGCTAATTTATAAGTAGGGTTAATTATCTGGCTCCGGGGTGGCCTCGTTTTTTTCGAAAACTTACAAAAAATTTTCTTTTTCAACGAAATTGGATTCTGATGTTGCAATTCAAGACTCATAGAGCGGAGAATGGATGAAAAGAGCCAAATCATTCCCACGCTTGCGCACATGAGTTTGTAAGAAGAGGATAAAAAGAAAAACGAGACCATCACAAATGGTTCCTTACCCAAGAGTTCCTTGTACCGAGTACGTTTTTACTCGGGCTGCCAGGTTCAATTGATGAAAGTTATACTCGGTAGCGGTAATTACCGCAAAATATATTATGAATATTATTCAATCTGCAATACAATATGTGTATTGATGTATATTCGCTTATCGAACACAAAAAAAAAGGTTTCATGTGCGGTTCAATATGGCATGTTGAACGTTAATTAATCAACAGTACCGTTTCAAGCCATACGCAAACGTTAGTCAAATTCTTTTTATATGTGGTGAAAGCAAACCTTTTGCCTGGAATCTCGACAATAGGGCTTAATAAGATGAGCTTTAACTAGAAAAGACACGAACAGAATAAAAAAATTCGATAGAACTTGACCCATTATTATCTAAAGATAGCAACTCTCTGTACTGGTAGAAGAAAATCGTAGCAGCGTTGCTCGATTATTAGATTAAATTAATTGATTAATAGTCAAATTAACATTTTTGAATCTAGTCTGGCCACCGGTTTATAATTTTATCTTAATTTGACAACTCACAGAACGATGATATTTTTGATTGCTTCTTTTTTAACTTCAAAATAAATTGAATATAAAATTACTAAAGCTATTTTTTCTTGTGCCAAGCATCCAATTCTAGTTGGAAAATACGTAAAGAATGGAGTATTGTAATATAGTGTAATATTTGTACAGAAAATACCTAGTAAGCAAAAAACAACTACATGCAATCAAAATCTTTTATAATGGTACGGGTAAAGTTTTATTATGACTCCATGTTTGTATTTGTATTTGCTTAATTTTGAAGATTTGCTTAACGCCTAAGGATTGTATATACAGCTTGAGGCTTAATTAAACTCATCACAAAACTCACTTGTAAAGTGTACTTATAATTATGAGGATTGTAATAATTTAATATGCATCTAATGCATACTTGGCGTCTAATTAAAATGCTGGTACAATAACATAACTATGAGTATAAATGACAATTCTATACAATTACTTTAATTATACCGGAATTGGCCAGACTCGAAAAATAAGTGAAATTAGTTAATTAAAAAATTATTCGTTCTTTAACTCGGTATTTAACACTATAAAAAGAGTCCTCAACCTTGACTCATTTAAGGCTAACATGATTAATGACTAAAACTATTTCCGTCTTTTTAACTACTTATCGTTATTTCACTATGAAAATATAATTTTTTTTACACGCAATTAAACCATATTTATACGTAAAGTACGCACACAAAACACGCCCTGTAATTATTATAACTTGATAAGAAATTAGTCAAACGGGTAATTATTGTTAAGAGATACTCTTTATTACAAGCGATACATACATCACTGAATGGATCCTATCACTGAAAATCAGTTGAACATCTTCTTACATTTATCGAATTATTAAAATTTCAATTTAACTTTTTTTTAAATAAGTCAGGCAAAAATCAATTCTATTCTTCATATATACCGTTCATAGTCAAAAGTGCAATTTAAAACATAATTTCATTTATTTATTTATTGCAATCCCAGATGTTTCCGTTTCGATTGAAAGTAAATGTATTTAATCATATTCTAGAGTCATTGCTTTGTCACAATTTATATTGCATACCTTCGCTTCTAACTAGAAGATAAAATTCTGTAAGTAAACTTACTTACAGCGAAAATGCGATAGACTAAATTTTAATATTCTTTACGCAAAAAGACTAACTTTAATCTGAGAATGCAATTAAATATATTTATAAGGAACATAAAATTGCACCACTTTCATGTAGAAGTCACGCGTTTAAGCTTCTGCTTTAAAAAAATGTATGTAAAAATGTAGACAGGGTGGCGACTTGACCGGGAAAGACCAGCAAATGAGTGGAAATTTAATTTTAAAAAATCGGAGTAAAATTCAAGTTTTCATTTTTTTAATAATTATCTATATTATATGAAGTTCTTCTGAAAATTCCTGAAAGTTCCTAAAATAAATTTCTGCTAGTAAATAAATAAAAATAAAATGATTTTCGAAACTTTTTGCGATATTCTTAATCCAATAAATGTAAAAAAAATGTAAAACGTTCGTCATGAATGAAATTTTTTCGCTTTTCGATAAATATAAATAATACATTCTCTCTGATGAGAATGTAAAAATATGTTACTTTTAGTTGACCGGGAAAAACTGGGAAATAACCGGGAATTTGAAATCGTCCGCCGAATTGCCACCCTGGAAATAAAAAGTAGGAGAAATGTAGGAAATAAAATGTTCGTATTTAGATTCACACTCTGAGATCATTGACAGGTGTTCACTAAGGTATATCATAAATTATCAAAAATGTCAAAAATTGGTATAATAATGCAATATATGTATATTGTACATTCAAGTATGGATAAATCTAGAATTAAGTAATTACTATTTAAACGTGGTCACTTAGTGCCTTACGGCAGAAAGTCGATTTAATGTGAATCTATTATTTTACATGAATGCGAAAAAAACATGTGTCACTATGTGTACACGTATTATATGTATATGAGCGTGATGCTATCCACGGATGTAACAAATTTGTTGTGTCACGCAAGTTTTACATACGTACGTGTACCGAACATATACATATTCGAAAATCGAATTCCGCGTGGGAATTTTCTTGTGGCTCTTTCCATTAAGCTAAATTCTGATATTACTCCAGATTATTGAAAAACAAAACTCTTATTACATATTATTAAAATCAAACAAAATCACTGCCACATAAACTATTTAAAATTCAGAGAAATTAATTTACTTTAAATTGATTTGTTTTATAAATTCTTGTTTGGGAATAATAAATAATAATAAAGAAACATATATGTTTCTTTGATTTAAGGTAATAAATTGTTCTGGAGTAATTTCACAATCAGAAATACAAATTTAAAATTTTTATTTCAAATTGAAATGACAAGTTGTGGCAAAACAAATAAATTTCTTCTGTTTATTTATTGAAATATAGTTATCAGTAGACTGAAGATTGCCTTAAACTTTTACCAAAGAATTCATTTTACATGAACTTCATTTCATTTCTCATTTTAAATTCTTGACAGAAAGAGAGGAAGAGAGAAAGATGTAAAATCTTTTTTCTTTAGGTTTAAATTCCACTTTATGAAATCATTAAAATCTGAATTTCATTTCTTGAAAGTTATACAATTGAAATACTTTGGACTCGAAAAACTTACTGTGGTTTTTTCCAAATTAAAAGCTTTCATAATTACTTGGCATAAAAATTAACATTTGCATTAACTTAACTGCTATAAATTTAGTACAAGGAAAACAATTGGAACCTTTTAGTATTAATATTTAAAGTTGTTCAAAATTTGTAACTATTTCCTGCTAAAGATAGAGGAGAAAAGTATGAAAATCAGGAATGTCTTATACTTTTTTGCATTCAGGAAATTAAAAATAAGTTACACTAATATTTGAATTAACACTTCGGAAAATTTAAAGTAAATTTCTTGCATTCTTTAATATTAATAATTTCAATATTTTTCATTATTTGATACATTGAGAGGCATGAAAAGATTGTTGCCATATTTTATCATCCGAAGCGTGACTTTGCCTGGTTATTAGAGGAATAAATAGCGTGCACAAGCGTATAAACTTCCAAGAAAGCTCAAACCACTTACATCCGGACACATGTACCCACTTTCGATGTCTTTAGTTACTCGACTAATACGTAGTTATTGTTTAGTACAATTGACCTAACCGCTGCATTTCCGTGAATCTTCAGGGATAGAAAACCTGAAACGAAATGAAACAAAACTTGAGCAACTGACAAAATATGTGTAGCAACTCAAACAAGAGACTGAATTTTAGTAGTCTACAACTTGAATTTTATGCCAGGCTAAGAATTAAATTAAATATTTATTTTTACAACAAAATAATATATAATAATAGTCATAAATACTTATTTCTTAAATTAGTATTAGATAAAGGAGTAATCATTTTAATCGAATAATATTTTAACTCTATTGACAACGAATTTAATTTATGTTTTTTGTTTTAGTCTTCAGTACAGTATTTCGCTTTAAAAATTAAGTAACTACTTAGAAAGAAAGGAGGTATTGCAATAACTTATTTTAAATTAAGGGAGCTTATATTTCGTTTTAAAATTAAATTTACAAATTAACAATGTGGGCACCTCTACACCAGGCAAAAAACACTTTATTCAGGTTATATTTAGTTTAGATGTATTTCGGCAAAGTCCAGTAAGAAACTATTTATTTAAAAAACTTATAGGTATTTTTACATTATTTCTAACAATTTGGTATTTAAATTCATTTAATCTTGAAGGAATACTTCCCTAAACACATTTTGTAATTGGTCATCTTGACTTCTTATCTGAAAATGAAACCCATTTGGGATCTGAATTTGGTTTATGATACACTATTGTGTGCGACTGAGTAATTTCATGCAGTTTGACAACCTGCAATAACATATCGAGGACTGATAATTAAGCAATTTAGCATATTCAGGTCATGAGAGGGATCTGACGATTTTTGAGGTATAATGTAATCTTCTTTTTAAAAGATGTTCATATTTATTGTAATTAATTTTATATCTCGTCTCAAATGTTCTAGCCGTATTATGTACATGTACGTGATGCGTTCACTCTTCACTCCTAAGAATGTACAGGGATTAACAGTTATTTGTAACCAGGAGTGTTGAACATATCCACAAACATCATCACCAACTTATTTAACTCGGTTTTAATAATCGAATCTAAGATTTCAATGACTTTTTCCAACTAAGCCGGTCGACCTTTGAAAATTCGTCATTATGACTTTCTTTGAACCAATCTCTTTTTTTAAGATTAATTTTTCGTAATTTGCGCTTTTTCTTAAATCAGTTAGTGTGTTATCCAATGAAAGTTATTAGATAGGTAGTTTTCAACTAGAGGAGACCTATTTCTGTAACGATAAAAAAATGGAAAGAAATCTTAAAACTCAAGACCTGGTATTATGCCGTGTTATTTATTCCTAACTTAAAATCCTGCCATACCGTGTCTTCCAAGACAGAAACTATGAATATAAGCTAGTAACATATTTATGTACTTCTAATTTATAAGTTAGATTATTATTTAAGACCATTCACAAAGCGAAATAGAAAGAGATGGAATAATGTCAGGATTCCTCAATAATTGTCATCCCTCTTATTTTAATTTAATTCTCGTTATTAAGAACATTGTAAAAAAATTAAGTTGGTAATTTTTAGATGTAGGATTAAGAGTAGAGATTAGACTACATACCATCACTGAGAGGTTGATAGGGAAAATCTTAAATGTAAAATAATGTTTTACCAATTTTTTATTGGTTTTTATTAATTATTTCACTTGAGTTTCCACCGTTTATAACACTCAAAAAGATTTTGTCTGCTTAATGTGACCAGAATTATGGTTACATAGTTTAATCACAATTTTTAGTTCAAACAACTAGAATGCTGGTTCAATCAACCAGAAATAATAGTAAAGGCATATTTTATCATAATTCTGGTTAAATTAATCAAACATTTTTTTGAGTGAAAATAACAATTGATTTTTATGAAGTTAAAAAAGTGTAGATACGTAATATTAATTGTAGTTTTGTCTATCAACCTCACACAAAACATATAAATTACTCTAATTTAGTATTGCCGCCGAGTATTACAACTAGTCACATAAGCCAAAAGTTTGTTACTTTCACAAAAGTTTTCGTTTTTTTCAGTTTTGTAATAAAGGGAAGTATAAAGAATAAAGGTGCATTTTTATTTGCTTTATAATTAAGATGTAAATAACTGTTTTCCATTTCAGTTTTCTATTTGGAGTATTAATGTACAATTTTAAGTCATTTAATTTAATTATACTTATTCTTACGAATATTTTGTTGAATTTTTTCATAATTAAATTTTCTTTGCTTTGGTGAATTGGATCCAGGAAAAAGTTTAAATTATTGAAGACACGTACCTAAACTGGTACGTGCTGCGTGAACAGTTGATTTTAATTTATAAAGCATTATATTACTTTATATTTATATTACTATAAGAAAAACGAGCATAACTAAAATCAAAAAAATGTATAACTAAAATACATTTATCCTGTATATACACATATAAATTGAAGAGGAAATAGCTTGCTTCCTCATAATGCGTGTAAAACCTTAATAATACTCTTTGCAACTATCACGGACTTTCTCATTCACATTTTCCGGATTTACTTATCAGGCATTAGAGCTGGTTATTCCACTGAAAAAAAATGTAAAATTAATTTGCGTAATAGATTATTCCACATTCCTTTAGTGAAACGGTTTATAAGTATTTTTTTTCTTTTAAATTGCGGAATTTTTACAGACGTGTGTAATCTTCAAATAGAAATACTACTGGATGCAATACATATTTTACTTTGTATCTTTATTTATTCTTTCTGATTATATTTCAACGTACATATTATTAAAATAATTACAAAATTATGTGAAATGAATTTTCCAACAATCGGAATATGAAAATATGTAGTTTGTAATCTTGAAAATTTTATCTTGGCCCAGACCCACAAATTATGATTTATGTCCTCATTCCGTCCGTCTATAATACATTATGTAAAGCGAATTCAAGCTCATAAAACGTACCGTAGATTCCGCTGATCGGTCGTAAGTACCTTTGCACCCATTTTTTACTCTTATTTGCTTTTGATCTGCCCTACATAGTATTATTGCAGGTAATAGTTAGCAACATAATATTTATATTAAAGCAGCCACTCTGTAACTGCAATTATCTAGTTTTTCCAGTAACTTACCCAAGATTAAATGGATATGATCTAAAAATTAGCAGGGATGATATAAAAAATAAGAAAAAACCCTTACCAGAAAGTATTATAGGAAAATAATCAGTATAGGCCTACATTGTTTGACACGTTACTTTCAGTACTACTTCAAAATTTGTAAAGCGTTACCTTTCCGTTATACCTTTATTTAACGTGAGAAAATTATACTTACTCTCTAATTTGAATCAGTGACATCTCACTGTTTATCGGTGAAAATCCTTATTGATTTGATTTAGTAATTTATTTCTAGCTATTTCTAATGATCTGCCGACAATTATTTTTCTATAATAATTAAGTTTCCTACGATTATTTGAAATCATTGATTATTTGAAATGGAGTATAGGAAAATCAGTATTATATTAGGCCTGTATACTAATACTAATTCTTCTGTACCTTACTGGGAGACTGATTAGCGTTTATACTTAAGCTTAAGGGCATAATAGAATGAGAAGGAGCAATGAGTAGTTCAACCGGAAGTCTACAAAAGAGCTTATTGCAGATAAATGAGGTCGATGATACGTGACTCCGTTCTCGATGTTGAGTCGCTCGCTTCGTTGAATAAAGAACGGAAGTCTCTTTGAGGGAACACGCGTATACGCGAATGTCCATCCGCGGGTTCAAGTTTGTAGTCTATGAGAAAGAAAGTGAAACTCGCTAAAGCAATTACATAGCCAATCCACATTATGATCATTCACCAGTGAAATGACTTCTGTAAGAAAACGCATGCAATCAGAGTAGTAACATAAAATTGTGTTCTCTGTCCCAATAAATATTGAAAATTAAAGTTCTTATGCAAAAGTGCAAGTGAATTTTAAAGTGTAGTTTAATAGATTTCAAATACTTATTTATAAATATTATTAAAAGTGTTCTTTAGTGAATAGATAAA
The DNA here is from genome assembly GCA_900474325.1 of Synergus umbraculus. Lineage (NCBI taxonomy): Eukaryota > Metazoa > Arthropoda > Insecta > Hymenoptera > Cynipidae > Synergus > Synergus umbraculus. The sequence continues at coordinate 112,843 of UCOK01008766.1, read as the reverse complement.
AAATAATAAATATTCAATACTTTTCAGTTCTACGATACTTAGAAAAGGCGATTGTGATTTATATATATATATATATATATATATTATATATGTGCAATACGTGATTTTGAATCACTTAAAAGAAACAGGTAAACACTTTCTTTATTGCAATTCATTGTTTCTCTGATTATAATTCATAATATTCTATGACACGTGTCATGGAATGACGACACAATTTCTATATGCTCACCCAGTGTAATTTTCATAAGTGACTGATTTCGTCGAATGAGTCGAACGAGGTTGATGTTTCGTATCCTGATTATTTTCAAAATGATTGCTCTTAATTTAACGTTTCCTTTATCGAAAAAAACATCTCTCTTGGTAGTGAAATTACTAATTACAACTGGTTAAAAAATATTTAATAATGGAGAGATGAACTATATTTTGTAGCGCTCGTCAAGCAATATATAATCTTCTTATCATTATATAATTACCATAAGATCAAAATTTAGTTATGCCAACTTTACGCTCGTAATAGTTTTTGTGAAAAATATTTATTATTGTAAATCCTAAAGTTGGCAAAACTAATAGACTCAGTAGTATATTTAGTTTATACTAATAAACATTTATGCTACTCAGTATAAACTTTTTTTTTAATTTGTGTTTTTTTTTTTAGGGAAGAAGATAAATTCAATTACTCATGAAAAGAAGAGTTGGCGTGATTCTAAAAGTCTGCAAAACAAATATATGAGAACACTTAACAATGGACAAATTATGGGTTTTGCTGACTTTTATTATTAGCCTCTCATTCGTTCATTGCGCACCTTATGAATGCAGCAGAAATTCCACAGACGGTAAGATCCTATAGTTTTACTTGAAGTGGATTTCCAGTTGAAAAAAACTTTTCCGAATAATCAATTTGAATATTTTTATGTATTTGACACTTGCGACTTTTGTTAAGACCATATATAAGTCACGTGACAATTAGCTTTGTTTTGTAGAATTTACTCCACGTTGAATATAAATTCAAAACAATAAAGTACTTTATTGAGAAATTATATAATAAGAGTAATTTTATGCCAATAAAGCATTTATCTTTATTGCTTTAAAAAGAGGTATGAAGTCATTCATAATTCCATTCGAAGCGTTGTAATCAAACAATTAAAAAAATTACTCATTTTATACGTTCAGTATTTTTCCTGTTTTATCATTATCAGGTGAATGTTTAAAACAAAAGAAATGATAAGGAAGTAGTGACATCCTGATATATTCTTCGAGATACGGCATGCATGTACATTAAATAGATATTTTCTGGAAGTCGGGTTTTTAAAGTTTTCTAGGGGTTTAAAAAATCTGAATAAAAACAGGATTACTTCTTAAAATGTTTACTACAAGGTCCAGTAGTTGCTAAATTCAAAAGTTTAAAAATTCGCATTAAATATTTGATCATTTTTTTCAATTTCTAGAATTCGAGGATTCGAAAGTTGGTCTATTAATTTCACCAGTTTTATCACCGGAAACTCACAGAGAAATTGAAATTTATTGGAATCATGCAAAGTACCGTCTTGGAGATGAAATTGGACTTTATACGGAAAAACCGAGAGACGATCTTAAGCCGATTTTCATAATTCAACCAGACAGTCAAAGTGGAATTGTAAAAACAGGAATAAAAGCTGATTTTATTCCCACATCAAATCTTACTTTCACTAAACAGTGTTTAAGTGAGTACTGAGTAATCTTGATTATAAAATTCCCTATTGTTACTTCTAAGATTTACTTGCCCTTTCTACTTCTTACCTACCCTTCCTCGTCGTTTTGTTCAGCAGAAAAAATACTGATATGGGATCAGAATATCAATGAGGGTAAAATACAGATCATTTTCCTATAATAACTTTCTCATAATTTCTAAAAGTTTTGGGAGAGGAAGCGTTCGGCGGAATTTAAGGAATTGGGTGGAAGTAGAGTGGGACTTGACTTGGAGATTGTCGCATGGTCGAATACAGGTTTTTGATTGACAGGTCGGTTCGGACCCAGGAGAGAAATAAATTAATGAGTCACGGGAACGTGACACTATCCAAACACTCCTTCTTTTTAAAGAATCTTAAAGGAAAAGTATAAGTATTTTCTTTTTAATTCCAAAGAAGTTGAACGAAGATCCAAAGATATTTCATTGGCAAAAGCCCAGCATCAAGTTAGTCATGCTATGCATCTTCCATTTTTCTTTCCAGTCTTTCTTTCTTCCCTTATATATTTTTCTCCTCTCTTCACTTTTCTCAGGCCAATGGCACTCCCATTTGCGTCATAGCAATAGCTCTCAGAATTTTTTGCCCACTCTACCTGAGCAGGTATAATGCATCCGACGTCAATAGTATGTGATGGTACTTAATTGTAAATCCTTTTAAAATTTGATAGAATAATCAGATTATCTTGATACAATTTTTCTCCTTATAAACAAGATGCGTGTATCTTGATGGTTTCTATATCATTTTATCAACTTTTAACAATTTCAAGGCCATCATCTCATGTGGCGAAATTGAACAAATATCTTCTGTTTTTTATTTAGATATCTCCACATATTGTCCCTTATAATTTAATGCCTTCCTGTTCTTAGATTGTTTGAAATTAGTTTAATTACATTTAAGTATATTTTATTTAGAATATCACGTTGCTTGGTTGCGCACAGGGATGGTGAGGAAAGAAAATTGTTTAAAAACACAGCCAACTTGGATGGCAGATATGAAAAATATTCTAGGACGTAGGAGAATGCGAGACATTTTTCTACCCGGAACACATGACTCTTCTGCTTATGCAAAAACTAATTTCACATTACCCGAAACTCTAGTCACCAAATACGTTATAACACAGGTATGAAACCGTAGAAAATTCTGTACTTAGGTCTCTTCGATTAAAAAATAAATTTTTCATTATAATCTTCATTAAACATGTGAAAACCTGAGAGTAAATCAACTCTTTCAGTGCCTTCTGAGCATTAGAAAAATATCTGTGGTCATTATTTTGATATCAATTAATTAATAAAAAAACGGGTGGCAAAGCAAAAGTGTGTAAGTGGCATTTGTTAAAAGTTTTTTTGATGACATCATGACCTAAAAAAATGAATTAAGTTGTCTCGCGATTTTCGTGTACATTCTGAACTTTTGAAAACCTTTTTTTGAGCTCCTGCAAAATTTAGATTTTAACACTTAGGCATACCTTTGCTGCCTTTTTAAGGTAGGTACTTTCTCTAAAAAAATTAATTGAAATTCACGAAATGGGAAAATGTATCATTGAATGAGGAATTAATAATGCATTATTGATAATCGTCAGGATGATTACCCTTCAGGATGAGGATATTCTTAGCCAATTGATATATGGAACTCGATACCTGGATATCCGAGTGGGCTACTATGCTACAGAGGAGATCCAATGGTGGGGAAGTCATGGTCTTGTCGCAGTGGTACCATTTCAAACAGTCATTGATGACGTCAAGACTTTCCTCAATAACACAGATGAGATAGTCATCTTCGATGTGCAAGAGTTCCCAGTCGGTAAATCAATATACCACTTTGCATGACTTATCAAAAAATCCACATGCCTTACTCTACTGGAGTATTGTTATCCTTTTTAACTAAAAAAAACCCAACACCTCCCTTTTCAATTAAATAATTATCTAAAATTCAACCACCTACACTTTCTATTAAATATTTTTACTTCTACCCTGCATACCTATTTACGTATGCTTAACAAATTAAAGCACAGACATTTTCATTCGCTAAATATCCTGAAATACAATAAAGTAACAAAAATGCAAAATGATTTTTTCATAATGGTAAAGGAGGTTGAAAGTAAAAAGTTTGTATTCTGAAATTTAAATGTTTCAAATTATGTATGTATATCAAAGCTTCATTTAATTTTAAGGAATAGAAAATCAAATTCTCCTAATTACAGGTTTTGGAAAAGACTTCACAATACATCGAAAATTAGTCGCCTATTTAGAAGATCAATTTTCAGACTATATAATTCCAAAATCCTTTGGCTGGTCCAGCACTTTAGAAACTATTTGGTCTTCAGGCAGAAAGTTAATAATTGGATACGATGATCACAATGTTGTCGGAATGTTCGACAGTTTGTGGCCCAGTGTCACCCAACAATGGGGGAACGTTCAAAAGGTGGACGACTTGTATGAATACTTAAACAAAATTGAGACAAATGCACTCAGGTAATTTCAATATTAAAAATATTTCAGAATTTTAAATTCCAACATTTTGAAGTAAGAAATTGTATTTGATTGTTCATGCTTACAATTAATATTAGTGTCGTCAGTTCTTCGAAGGTAAATCCAAGGTCTGCGATGGCCGAACTGACTCCAAAGGCTTGGGATATTTTTCTGGATCGACTGGGTGGACTTCGAAAAATGGCAGATGATGTTGATGCAAAAATCACCATGTGGTATAATACCAAATGGCAACATTCTGCAAATATTGTAGCTGTGGATTTCATCAAAGCTACTGGAATCGTCGAAACTGCACTTGAGTGGAATGAAAGGCGATTTAACAATTGTTGAAATTCTAAAATTAAAAAAGGTCTGATTTAAAAAATTAATAGGTGATGCAGTGCCGACGAATAATAAATTGATATTTCGCTTAAAGAAAATAAAAAATGCAAACAAGTTCCATAATTAAGAAATAACATTATATAGTTATAATGAAATGGTACAAAACGTCCATTATACTTTCAAAAATATAAACTCATTCAAAACAACACGCTTCTCTAAATTTATATTTTTTATAAGGCCTAATTACTTTTTAAAATATTTTATAATATATATATTGGAAAATATTATCAAAAAAATGTCCAATTTAAAAAGGCATTAAAATTGTTTCCTAAGTCTGCATTCTCTTCTTAGAATATAAGAAACTTAAATTGCAAACTTCATTCAAAATTATTAAATCTAAGGCCGGATCATAACTTTTTCTGATTAGTCGTAAACTGCATTAACTCTAAAGCGTGATATTGTGACTTCCGGCGGAAATACAAATTGTACTTTATCCAAGGTAACTTAGAAACACGAAATCATTTGTTGCAAATTACACGCAAAGTGCACAAAAGGAGAGATTATCTTCAGTTTGCATATCAATCTGCTCGAGTCTGGTATAACTTTTATAAAAACAATTTTATTTCTTCTCGGTTGCATATAATGTACTTTTAGCTTTAATTCAAAATTAAGTAGAAATTTATTTTTCAAATAAATTATATCTAATTTGATATAAAATTTGTTTGTGAATTATATAAAAAACCTGCAAGTATGAGTGCTGTAAATATAAATTTATCAACATTAAAAATATTTTTTCTCTGGCCACTCTTGTGTTTTTTCGTAAGAGCACAATCTTGGCCTGACTATTATTCGAATGAAACAGGTTTGGATATTCCTTTTTCTTGCTCAGCATCTAAAAAGTGTATACCACTCCATAGTTGTTCAGAATTATTGAATTTGATGCGACAACAAGCGCTTCCAGTTTACAGGTAGTAAATTACATTTATGTATAAAAAGATTTAAATTTTAAGTTATCATTTTCATTCTCTGGTTGCAGTTTACGTGTATCAATTTGCGGATACGATGAATCGAGCCTCAAAGTATGTTGCAATATGCCTGAAGGTTCAAATGAAGCCTTTTCTAATCCTCAATCGTCCCCATATCCTGTCTACAATCTTCAATGTGGGCAGAGTTTAATTCGAAGCAATGTAGAAACATTAGGAAGTTATCCATTTGTAGTTCGAGTTACCTTTGTGAGTAAGTTCTCTTCTCAGAATCTGCAACATTCATCCTATTTTTACAGAAATACATAGAAAAAAAAGTATTACGTAAATAAGAGAAGTTTTAAATATAAAAAAAGTTTTAAAAATACCTAAAATTGTTTCAGATTTCGCAAATGGAGCTGTAATGTATCCTTGCAGTGGAATAATTATAAATGAGAGAACAATTTTAACGACTGCGACGTGTGCACTGGCCACTTCCGGAAATTATCAGCTGTAGGCTATTTTATTTTAATTACGTAATGGAGGTTTAACTAATAAATTTTGTTTATCTATTAATCTTTTTTTAAAAGCTGATGTCTGATATTTTTTTTAAATATTTTATTAGACACTCGGTTATGGTCGGCGATTTCGACGCTTCAACGGATCCGGACTGTAATGCTCTATTTTGCAGTCATAAAGCTAAACATTATACCATCTCGCATATAATTAAATATCCTAGTTTCGAATCTCAAAGCTATAAAAATAATATTGCTCTTCTTCGTTTGACAACTTCTATTCAGTTTTCTGGTTCGTTGGTTATAGATAAAACTATTTTCATCCCGAATTTTTTTTTATTTATAACTTTTATTATCATTTTTTTAGTAACAGCACAGCCAATATGCCTTCCCCCAGTTCAATTAATTGTAACTGAAGGAAAAATTGGAACTCTGGTTGGATGGGGTAAATTATCTCTTCAAAGAGGTACAAATTAAGGTCTTGTGATACTACATACCATAAAAGCAATTTAATTTTACCAACTTTCTTTACATTAATAAATATTTTTCACTGAAATTATGCCATTTACCTCTATTTGTATGAAACAGAGGTAATTGATCTAGTTTTAGCACAAAATATTCATTATTGCAAGCATAAAGTTAGCGAAACTAAATTTGCTCTAACGGTAATTACCATATGCCCTTTTTTGAAAATTAAGATTAGTTTCTTAATTTAAAACAAATCATAAAAGTTAACAGAAAGATTGATTTATAATGAAGGGATTTTGTTCGCTATTACTGTTAATATTATTTTTGCAGATAAACCGACCATTCAACAGTGGTTAAGAATGAGGTTGATTCCTCATCAAGACTGTTCTTATTATATAAATCGTGGATTAAATGTAGAATTATGTGTAAGAGGAGAACAAGAACCTTGTTCTGGTTATAGTGGTGCCCCACTTATAAGCAGAGAGGGCGATAATTTTTTTCTGGTAAATAAGGATGAAAACAGTTTCAATTTATTTTATATGTATGATTGTATTATCTTTTTATCATTATCATGTTTTTGCATTTGGGTCTCTGAAGCCTGTGATTGACTTAACACTTAGGGACCGTATAGAAAAATAATCTATATTCATAGCAAAACTTGTAACGATTCTTAAAATTTAATTTCAGATTGGAGTTTTATCTTATGGTGCTGATTGTGATACAAAATCAAATTCACCAACAGTCTTTGTGAATGTTCAAAAATATATTGATTGGATTAGGAGCAACTTATGAGTTTATAACATGAAGTGCCTTAAAAGATTTGAACACTTTCAGTGATCCTACAGTGTGCAAAAATATGAATCAATTAAAACCAAACTCAAATAGAATTTTAAATTAAATTATTTGTTCAACAAAGTTCTAAATATACATATTGATATTAAGAGATAGAATTTGGTTTAATTTACGTCTTTTATATTTTGAAAAAATAGTATCCTTACATTTGTCTATTATTTACAAAGTTTCCTTAAAATTACTTATGCTTAAATATGTTTAAATACTTTCCACGCGTCATTTCCCTTGCCTCTTCTACTCCAAGTTCGTAAGCCATATCATGAAGTTTCTTTACTTCCTTTATAAGTAAATCCAACGATAAATTTCCGAGTTCTGTGAAAATAATAAATCGACCAATGAGAGAAAAGTTTATAAATGAATTATACGTAATTAAATAGTATACATACGGTGTAGCTGATTAATTTCGCTAGGTGAAAGGGGGGAGGTCCAAGAAGGTTGTTCTGTCTGTGGAGCCGGAGAGTTTTGAGCAACGAATTCGCTTACACCTGGAACTTCATCATTTGCTACTATAAAATAACTTTTTTGTTCGTAGCCTATTTAAACAGATTCCTAAATTAAACTCACTTTGTTCGGGCCATAGATCTGGTGATGCTCGGTCCAATTTTTCCAAACTCATCAAGCTTTCCTCTACAATGGTAAGATCTGGAGAAAACAATTTAATAACGGATGAAGTAAAGGAAGTTAAAAATCTATAATAAATAATTAATGCAATAGATAATTTAGCCATTTTAGTATCACTTTAGAGGTTATGTTTGTAGTTCTAATCACAGTTCTATATGAAAGTGTTTGACCTAAAACTTCCTTTTATCTTGTACTATATAATTCGCTTCATATTAGCATTCGCAAAAGCAATAAAATTAACAGAATTTTACAATTATCAGGCGTGAAAAATAGGTCTTAGATTAATTTCTAAAAAATCTCTAGATTTCCAGCAATGAAAAGATAGCGATTCTCTCGAATAAAAACTCACCTGCATGCTCAGGTTCAGAATCATCAGACGCCATTTCGGTTGGTTGAATTATAATCAGTTTTAAGAACAATTTTAATGCAAACTAAAAAGGCTGAACCGTTTTTAAAACAAAAATTTCAACGTTGGCGTCTTCACTGTCACCCAGTATAATTACAAACTCCATCATCTGACGTGCTGCGCCTGCGCATAATGGTCACCAGTGTCGCCAACATGAGAAAGTAATTTTTGTAAACTGATGTTAAAATTGCGGATTTTCATGGCTTGTTTTGTCCATTTATTTCGTCGTAACTCAATAAAAATGCTGGAAATCACTTTCATTTGAAAAACAAAAGTAAAAAGTGCAGATATTTCGACATCCGCATAGGTAATTGCGGAACATCTAGCAATTGGCAACATTGTTAATTGATTATGAATGTATGTAAACATATCCATTTATTGCAATTTGCCCGCTAAATTTGAAATTATAATATATTATTTAATTGCAAATGTAAAAAAACAAGATAGTAAAAAAAGGCATAGTTATAAATAAAAACAATAACATAAAATGTGAGGTTTTTACATTCTCATCAGAAGAGGTATGAAGGGTTGTATGAAAATAGTTTTGTGGTGGAAATTGAATTATAAACAAAAATTCATGTTTTATATTTTGCAACAGACATAATTCGGTAAATATAAACTACTAAAAAAATATTTGAATTCGGAGAGGAGACAAAAGTATAGTTAACTATTCTTTTCTTGTTCTTTTCGTAATTCTTCACCTAGTACAATTTGTTTTTCTAATAAATAAACATTTTCTCTTTTTCGGCGTTCCTGGCGCTCCTGATCTCGAACTACACCTAAGTGAAGTTGTTCCCTAAACAATAAATAATTTCTTGTAAAAGTTGTACATAAATCATGTAAACAAAAGGTTGATTGTCATTTATAACCTCACTCATAGTCTGTAGTCTGGAAAATAATATCTTACCTGTCTAATTGTTGTTTATAATGCACATAGAAAATAATGCTTGTTGATGTAAGGCTGCTGAGTCCAAAAATTAATTTGGATGACAAAGACATTTGAGTAACCTTTGTTTATTGAACAAATTAAATAATAAATCTGATAGAGGATCAGAAAAAATGTAAAAATGTGATCATCTGCGTCGTCTGCAGGAGTGCGTGCGTGCGCCGTGAAGGCAGGAAGGAAGAAGAGTTAGAAGACTCCTGCAGATCGATCATCGACTGGTCGCAAGTCAACATTGTTACCACCATTATCCCTCACATTCTATATATATATGTACTGTTTTTTCGTTGGTAGCACTTGCAGAAAACTTCAGTTTCCGTTTCCCGATCCCGACACGTTCGGGGGCGGAGAAGGTAAATTCAGGTAAATTACATGTAAATTAGCCAAAATTTCCGTGAATTTTTCTAAAAATATAAGTAAATATCTTCTGATAATATACTGATTTTCTCCCACTTTACACATCCAAGAACCTGTGCGTGAACTTGTGTAAAATTTGTGAATCCAATACTATCACTACTTGCTTGTGTGGAGCAACATGTAAAACTATATACACAAAAATTAGAAAATGGCAAGTGTTGAGAAAGCTTAAAATTCAACTAATTTTTCCAATAATTCAAGTTTGCAGCTTAAATGCGCGCTGAAAATAATGTGACGTGGACTGTGTGCGATGGCGAGCAAAGAAGAAATCGGCGATCATCAGCAATTCGTTGAAGAAATTGATTTTAAGGAAATCGAAAGAGAAGGGGTAAATGTTTTTCTCGTTTGCGTAAGGGATTCTGCATATTTCTAATTAGGATTTTCATTTTTCAAATAATACTAATTACATTATTGAGTACATTCCAGGAAATAGTTTTATTTTTGAATTCTAAATGTTTATTTTAAAAATTTAAAAGCCTTTCGTGAGTGACATAACCTCACCTTCCAAATTGGGAATATGTAGATTCATTCCATTCATTATTCTTATTCTTCTTATTTAATGGCATACACTTGTAAGCTTGTAGGTATGTTTGTCAATTTTCAAACTTAGTATTTGTGAGAAAATATTGTAAATTTAATTTAGGTTCTGATCGTATATGAAAAATGGTTTTGGGGTTGTTTCACTGAATATACTGTCATAGAGATCAAACATGTACCGCCAGAGTTAATAGTATTTAAATTTAAGTGATTTAAAGCGTTATCTTATTCATTAACAAGAAAATAGACGCTGACTTATTTTTATTGACGGAATTTTGTTCTTAATAATTTTCATCAGATTCTCTAAAAATTCTTTGGATACTTTTGTCTGATCACAGTTTTTAAAATGATTTCTTTTTTTTTTAATTTTTAGTTAAAGAAATTGAGAATTATTAATCGAATGTTTTTAATAAAGTTAATGCATAATTTCTTAATCAATTGCATACAGCCTCGAGACACAACTTTCCAAATATGACATCGTTTATGACTAAAATCATATCATATTTTCTAATAAAAAACTTAAAATGTTACAGGTTGTAGGTAAAGGGTCTTTTGGGGTAGTGTGGAAAGGAAGATGGCGAGGACAGGACGTAGCAGTGAAGCTCATCAGTTCGGAAGGAGAAAAGAAAGCTTTTACAGTTGAAGTCAGGCAACTTTCAAGAGTAGCTCATCCAAATATTGTTAAGCTATATGGAGCTTGTACAAAAAATCCCGTTTGTCTGGTAATGGAATACGCAGAGGGTGGATCGTTATACAATGGTAAGCAAATAGAAACAATTATTTACGTTTTTGCAATTTAGGAACCTGTTATTTATTTAAATTTTTAATTTGATGTTTTCCAGTTCTTCACTGTGTTCCCCAACCCCATTACACAGTTGGTCATGCCATGAGTTGGGCCCTTCAATGTGCTCGTGGTGTTGCCTATCTTCACAATATGAAACCAAAGCCACTTATTCACAGGTCAGTGATTAATAAGTTTAAAGGATTTAAAATACTTATTTTTTTGTCGGAATTATTTCAATATTTCAATGTTAATGTAAAAAATCGACTACAGGGATCTCAAACCTCCAAATCTTCTTTTAATCATGGGAGGCCTGACTCTGAAGATATGTGATTTTGGAACTGCTTGCGACTTAAAGTCATACATGACAAATAACAAAGGCTCAGCCGCATGGATGGCACCTGAAGTTTTTGAGGGTTCTCGCTATACCGAAAAGTGTGATGTTTTCAGTTGGGGAATCATACTCTGGGAGGTTTTATCTAGAAAAAAACCTTTTGACGATATAGGAGGTTCCGCTTACAGAATCATGTGGGCTGTTCATATTGGACAAAGACCTGCATTACTAGATACATGTCCAAAACCATTAGAGCAACTCATGATTAGGTAAGTATTAAGTTCTACTAATTCTTAAAATTGTTTCTCAAAGGTAGTTTATACTAAAGTTTCGTAATGAACTATAAAATAAAATCGATTCTACAGGTGTTGGAAAAAAATACCAGAACAACGACCCTCCATGGACGAAGTAGTTAGAATTATGACTGTCGTGTCAGAAATGTTCAGCGGAGAGTTGGAACCAGTAGAATATTCTTTAAGTATGTTTAAAATGTGTTTATAAAATTGTTTCTGGTGCGTTATTGGGTATTAAGAGAATTATCTATGTAATTACTTGTGTCCATGCAGGTAGCGAAGCTGAGGTAGAAGAAGATGACGATGCAATGAGTGATACAATGGATACTCTGGACATGCTGAGCACCTTGAATTCTCAGATAAACGGTTCCACAGAAAATGGAGTTGATACGACTCCAGTACCGACTGAAACGAATGACAACCTACAATGTAATCTCCTCCAACAACCAAGTTCAATGGATACTTCAGCGCAAATGCAACAAAGTGATTTTCAGTTCACTTCTTTTGATTCATTGTTAAACCTTGATCCAAACCATTCAAATCAAATTTCTACTACGAGTTCTCAACACCGGATAAGTCAGCGACCGAACCTTGCTCCTTTGCACGTGGAATGTGATCCGGTTGGTCTAATTTGTCATTTTAATTTAATATGGAATTTTTCTTATTTTACACAAGGTTTTTACTGTCTCCAAAAACATTTTGTATAAAAAATTGAATGTCTCTATAAAATGACATCTAAAGTAGTTTTTAATTTTCAGAATGCTTGGGAACTTGGAAATTCTTTGGATTCTTCTTGGGAAATTCGAAATATGGCTGGTTTAGATAAAATGGCGCCAAAGACAAAGAAAAATCTACAAAGTGAGTTGATATTTTATTTAAAATTTTCAAACAGTAATAAATTGAATTAGAAATTTTTTACTGAAATAAAAAATGTAAAATTTTATACAGAAAAAGCCTCAAGAATTTTACACTAGAGGTTCTTAGTTTCTAATGTTGACGGAATACTTATTCGAGTTTAAAATTGTTTTAACTCAAACAATTATTTGTCTGACAAAGGTCCAAGTTTCTCAAGACAATGCATATTTCTCGTGAATTTTATACTCCCATGAACAGTGTGTGTTCTTTTTGAAAAACAAGGTATGCGATCGCAGAAATAATAATTATATCCGTATAAATAGAAACGGTGAGGAGGCGTAAAAAGGGTTGCCAAAGTGGAGAAAAGAGGTCGAATGATTAGATTTCGAGAGTCTGAATTCGTCTTATGCTCGCATCGTGACCTATTTGCAAACTTTAAAATGACGGACATGTGCATCACTTAAGTCACTCATTCGATTATTCTCTACATTTTAAAATTGATTTTGAGTAATGTATCCCTTAAGCTTTTGAAGTTAATTTCATGAAAAATGCACAGCTTTTACTCAGTTTTTCATATAGTTTATAACTTTCTGACACAATTAACATCCGATTTAAACTACAATAACTTGTTTAGAAAAATAATTAAGAATTATTTAGTAAGAATTAAGCAATGCGTTTTTTTTACTAATTGAACTTAATTCCAAATTTAATTGCTTCCAACTTTAATATTTACTTGAAAAAGTTTTTACTTATATCACTTTTTTTTAAATTATTCTTAATTAGAATAACAAAAAGGGTCTCATTAAAAGTGGCACCAAACTGTCTGCAGTTAATTCGCATATAGACACTGCCCAGATCGTTTATGTAACTATTTATATCTGCCTTCCACACGTGCCATCAGCCTCTCACTTTTCCGCCTCGCAATAGTGTCTTAGAGCGTGAACAAATCACAATCAATCAAAATAATAACAGACAGAAAACTTTGCGTGATGCAAATATCAGTTTTGTATTGGATGGTTACTTTTAACATTGTAGTTTTCTGGCTCATGTCTATTTTCTTATATGAGTTCTAGTAAATCATCGTCAGTATTTGAACCCTAGAAAGATGAATTTGACTCTTTTAGCTTTTGGTTTCAGACATAAACCGGCATTCGCCATGTCGCGCATCAAGTGAATTATTTTCAGACTGAAATACCAACCGATGCTGACTCATGAGTCTTCGCCTACCCTTCCGTTCCCGTTGTACAATCAGGCTGTCACGAGATGCTGTTACTCAGATAGTGCATCCAAAACCTGGTGTAGGATTGAACTTAGATCTCTTCCAATTTCAAAAAAGACAGATTTGACGGAAACAGTTCCAAAATGAATTTAAATTACAGCAGGTTTTACTGATTCTTTCCTGTTTACTGATTAAAACTTGAATTGAAATTCAACAATTCAAAATATTAAATTTTGTGGAAGGTATTTCAGCAAGGAAAGATTTTAGACTTTTAGAAATCGTTCTCGCATCTTCTGTAATTTTTTGTGTTTGTCTAACTTCCTTCATCCTTCAAGAGTTTTTTTTGGGGATTGAAATTTCGCTCCCTACCTGGAAAGGGTAAGGTGAACTTTTCGGCAGAGACCCTTTTTAAGGATCTCCTCTTGGGAGCATCCCCACCTTTTCTAGTTCAGTGATATTTGAAATTGTACTTGTAGGCATAATCCACGTGTCAATGCGTCAAAATAACTAAAAAGAATAAAATAAATAAATCATTTTTGACTCTGTCATGATAAAAAGATAATAAAGTATAATAAAACTGATAAAATATAATCATTTTAAATAGTATAAATTATGCAAAATGTAAATTATGCCGAGAATAAATAAAATAAAAAAAAGAAACTAATAAAATAAATCACTTTAGGACTTTGCCATAATAAAATGAGTCTAGCTTAATAAACGTTAATCTGAAAACTTCTCTAGATTGATACTTTTCAATTTGTTTTAAAACAAACAAATGCTTGTGATGCGAAAATGGCGGGAGAAATAAGGGCTGCGTGGGAAAAGTAGAAGGGGAGTTAGATATGTTATCCGTACAGTGGTGGGGGCGTTCGCTCCCGAGAGGAGATCCTTAAAAAGGGTCTCTACCGGAAAATTCACCTTACCTTTTCCAGGTAGGGAGCGAAAAGTCTACTATCCGTTATTTTTACATACATAATCTCTTTTTAGATTATAATGTACTCGAAGATAACTGATTTCTTTACTCAAAACGTGAATCTGAAATCATTTCTCGAAGATTTTCACGTAGGCGGAAATTCAGAAGAATTTCTAACTATAAATTGTCGAAGAGGCCAACAACCTTCTCCAAGATCCAAGATGTCAATCAACGAGGATCAAATTATCTCAATTCTAATCTGGAACTTAGAACCCTTAATATCTCTAGTTTCAAAGTTTAATTTATTATCTGCATTGAGTTGAAAGGAATGAAGGCTTCAAATGCTTGGGAGTTTCCTTGGACTCGAAATTCTGAAGGGCTGGACGTTTAGTCGAATTTCTACGAGACGAGTGGCGGTAGCAGTGCTACTATATTTATCCGGCCACTAATCGGGTGGAGATTCATTTTAGTAGAAGTGCAGCAACAAAAGTGGCAAAAAATCTTGAGATTCCCGTGGATGAATCAAGGCGAGAGTGTTTTGTTCTTGGCTCGTGCACGAACGCGTCGTCGGGAATTTTGAAGATGAGGAGAGGTGCGGGGTTTGTAAAGGGTAGTTCGCGGGGCGTGGTGGAGTGTATTTAGCAGCAGGTGTGGCTGAGTCAGCATCCTCGTTATAGCAGCGCGTTTGTTTAGTGGAGAGTTTACTCCCTACGGAGGAGCACCTCTCAACGAAAAGGATTGAGATTTAGATTGAGAAAAGTCACGCAAAAATCCTCGTTGAAGATTTACGGGTCATTCGGCGTTGGCAATTTTGTCTGATAATCTGTGACCAGAAGAGCAACTAATTTCCTTGGGAAGGTCTTCATTAGAGGGTCGAAAATTGTATCGTGATGCGCATTTAGTATCGACCTCTTTTTCGATCCATTTGATAGATGAGCAACGTCATTGGCCAATTCATTTAAAGCACATTCGATTTTGGCTCATGTCGGGAATGCAAAGCGAACAACGACTTCGAAGGCATTAACAAGAAGAGGATACAGCAGCATCCCAATGGAGTATTTGTACTCAACGAGCTCGGAATCGAGGAACACCTCAACCGAAATGTGCGAGGAGTACTTCAACATCATGGGAACCGATACCCTCAAGCGTTGCTGGGTACTATTGCGTCAGTATTGTCTTCAATATAGATATTATATTCGAAATACTTCTTAGTTTTCGAAAAGGATGGGGTCGTTTACTCTATCCTCTAGCCTTTAACGTCTTTACGGTAGGTCTAGATTGTTGGAATGTTTTTATGACTTATTTTCAAGTCAAAAACAACAAATTATCTAGTAGTGAAGAACGGCGTGAAGAAGTGAGAAATTTATAAAATTTTTTACAATTTAAGCATAAGTTGAGATTTTTAAAACAAATACCTCTGTCTCTTTCTTGAGTTATATCGTCAAAACCGATTATCTCTTTGGTAATGATTGATTTTTTTAAAATTTGATTTGGTACCTAGCTAAAAATGTACTATAGATTAATGGGATTGGAAATATTCATGAAAAAAAAACTCAATGAGAACTGTATATATCTATCTAAGTCTTTAAAAAACATATTCAATTTTCTGACAAGTTTAAATAACCAATTTGTTCGTTCTATTTTTCTCTTGTCATGGTTTATTAAACTTGAATGTTTTATTCTAACAGGTAGCAGCACGACAAATGAAGATTTGGACAACGTCTATCGTCTGTTAGAAAATGAGCAAAGACCTCGTACTCCAGATGAAACATGTCCGCAGTCTCTTGAAATCTTCGAGGAACACAAACAGTTGGCACATGAGTATTTCAAGGTACAAACCGAGATAGCACTTTTGAGTCAACAAAAAAATGCCTTAATGAAAAATCTAAGCTTTGAAAGTGTCAAACAGCAAGAGAAACTTCGTGAGCTGGAGAACGAAAAGGTTAGAAGTTTGTTTTTTTATTTTTATTTATTCTCTATGCTTATATTTAAAAAAACGTGACTTTAAAAATTTATTTAAATTAATTTGATTTATTTCTTCAAATAAGCTTATAAAAACGACAAATACAGACTTAAAAAACAATAATTCCATCAGTAGAAGTTTGCAATGACCCATTTTTCTTAGAGTTAAAAACGCGGGAGAGACGCTGGAGTTGTTGCAGTGATTTCAAAACATCTGTTTAAACTTTTATGAGTACGTCAATAGGAAATTCCTACTAAAACGTCACTAGGAACGTAAACGTCTGTTATTGAACGCTTTGAAGGCAATGCATCGAATGGCAATGCCTGTCGGAATTCGTGTCGCATTTCTTTGGTGAATCATCGACTTGATACCCTGGCGCGAAATGCAAGATCAACCTTCAATGAGCCAGATGTTGATTGCGTAATTAATAAAAACAGAGTCCAAGAATAAGATTAATTCGATACCAAATAATGAATTCTAAAACCGTAACGCACAATTAATTAGTAATTTCTGTGCTAAACTTGTTTCTAAATTTTTATTGTCTATTTGATACCAAATGAGATTAATTACCAGTGGTTAGAGTATTCATAGAAATATCATAAAAATATTGTTTAAAAGTTTTAATATTTGTTCCAATGCTCCAGAAATTTTTAAAAAATTTAGGAAAAATTATGTACTCTAATTACAGGAATCTTTGCGGAAACTTTACCTAAATTTGAAGCGGCAACTGGAGATCATAAAAGGGCGACGAAGTAGCACAAGAACACCAACCGTACCAGCAATAGGACCTGCAGTTTCCGGTGAAGATGGTTGGGTGGTAGTTCCTTGTCAAGATCCTTCGAGAATGACCTGAAGTTCTCAACTTCGAATATTTGAAATAAGTGTCTTATTAGCCCTACGGATCGCAACCCTTAAAAAGGGATAGTTCTCGGGCGTGATTCGTAAGTCTGTGATGTCAGATACGTTTTTTTTCTGTACACCTTTGAAACTTTAGACGAAGCTGGTTTTAACTTTTTTAATCCCACTTCATTCAAGATCGAATTTTATAATTAAGGAGATGTAATGTTAATTGACTTTAAAACAGAGACGATTTTTACAAAAGAGACTGACTTCTTGACTCGTGAGGATTCGCGATTGTTGTACATCTTTTAGCAAGAATGAGGGTACATTATTGTGGGTAATGAAAGTACAAAGATATTCCTGAGTGGATGTATAAACACGGTGAAGAGTAAAGTGAATCCATAAATTCAGCAAACATTCATTGATATTGAGTGCAAAAAAATTCTCTTTTTGAGAGTAAGTGAATTGATAATTGAAAAAGTTTTTGAATGATAAAAGAATCGTTTTACTTTTCAGCGTAGATGAAGATATTATAAATTGTGATTTTTGCTTCACTACTATGGTCTTAATTTTTATTATTAAAGTGAAAATTAAATTACAACTTTTTTAAAGGGTATTAAAATTTATTGTATGTACTTATAAAGCATTTATCAAAAGTAAACTTTACAATATTAAGATTTAATTTATAATTAAAATGATTTATTTCAATAATTTATATTATATTTTTCAAAAATTTAATATTTTTTGTAATATAATTAAAATCCTGTTAAAAAGTTATAAAGTCTAGGATTTTGGAGTCTTATAATTCGCATCTGAAATTCCAGACCATATTACTATAAGTAGGGTTAATTAAATATAATTAGGATATTTAATACATAATTTAATACTAATTATGGTTTTCAATTATGATAATAGTGACTGAAGGCATTACCTCACCGATTTCTACTGCCAATGATTTGTTTAGAGTGCACCCGACCTATATATATATATATATATTAGTCAATATTTTAAATATTGACTTTTATGTTGTGAAAAAATTCTCTCTAGCCCCGCTGGGAATCGAACCCAGATCTTCATATGTAAATAGAAGTTGTACATTTTATTTCTCGTAAGCATAGTATTACATTATCAAAGATTCAAATCACTAAATAAGTTATGAAATTCGTCGAAGTTGATCAGGGGGTCGACAAAGAACTTAAAGTACTCATTGCTTATCATATAGATATCAAATTTGTATCCGAACTCTTTAGTTTTTACTTCTTTAAACGTTACAAAATTTATTTTTATAAATGAATATTGAGTATGTAATAATTTTTTAAAAATATTTAAAGAACCTGTGAAAACCAGGAGTATCAAAAATATATAATATATAATTTTTAATTAAATAATTGGAAAAATTCTAAAAATTGCATAATATAAGGGTGTATGTTCAAAATGTGGCATTATAAATTCTTAGACACACGTATGTATGAATGAATACTATATCTGTATATATCTAGTGGAAATGAATGCGTAAAAAATTATTCGACAAGTATTCTTAATTTTTACTATACGGTTTCATGAAAATCATCGCCTGCATTCTTCAAATTTTTAATGACTTTAGATCACGTATTCATAATCTATCTTTTTATATCGCACTTCATATAACTATTATCATCATTTTATTATGTAAATATTTGATTAGGAATCACGAATTTGTATATAGTACTGGTAATTAAAAAAATAAAGACAATCAAAGCTGGTTAGAGTATTTATTGTCAATTTAATTTTATGGTAAAAGTGTCACATGCTTTTAAATAAAACATTTAATCATTCTTTAGAATTAATTTGCAAAATTGATTTATACTATACAATAGATGCTGTGTAAAAAAAAATCGCTCCCAGGTAAATTATAAAAAGAGAAAATCAGATTTCAGCATACATTCTTTATTTTTTAATATTAAATTAGACTTCTTTTGCAGGGATTTTTTGCAGATTTTCAGTTTTAGGGTAAGTTCTGAGAGAGAGTTGCTCTCATAAAAAATACTAAGCAGTTCAGAACATCGCATGACTGGATTTCTGAAAAAAATGTTGCTGGCCTCATTATCGCAAGTACCCTTGACTATAACAGTGCATGTTGCGATTGCGCATCGTCATCGACATCCTCATGCTACCCTTCTGCAACAGACGTGTTCAACCCTCGTCGTCGTCGTTCGAACGCCCTCTCATCGCTCTCAGTGGCAGCCGAGTCCAAAAACGTCAAAAAACAATCCAAATTAGAGAAATTTTAGAGTAAAAAATAAATAAAAATAACTGAGCCGCTTCGCACAGGATATTGGGCTATGAATGAAGACCCAACCCCTTTACTACGAGGTATTTATATATTGGTTTCGATTGAAATCTGCATGTGCCTATGAATGGGACTATTGTTTATTGATACTTCCTATCATGTTTTTGTACCAGAAAATTAAACTCTAATGTAGAAATATGTCGTAAAGACGTAGGAGACGATCGATAAAAATGTCTCTGTGTTTCGACAGTCAGATCAGTGTAGATTTGTAGAAAACATCCCGGAAATTGTGAGTTCTTTTCTAAATATTCAATTTTTGAGATAATAATTTCAAAGAAGTAAAAAATTGAAGAGAGAATTGTAGCTAAGTTTAATTAGTGAAGTGTAAAAAATGGATTTTCAGTAGAGCGTTAAATAAACGTAGCAATCGAACAAGAGTTCATTTTCTCCAACGGGTATGAGGGGATACTTGTTTATTTATATACTTACTGGTATACGTAACGCAGTGTATTAAAAAATTCAGCACTGTTGAAGAAATTTCGATGTAGTATTTACTTTACTTCTGGTGTCCTGTACTGTTCTAAAAAATTTTCCATTGGTCATTTTTATAGATTAGGATTAAAATTATCACGAAAGCGACAATTTTCTGGTTTATAAAATTCTTTATTAAGTAAAAATTCTAAATAATTATTTCTTACTGAAATATGAAGTCATAAATGTAATTTTTAAAGATATTTCTCATATTCTGGTATCTGATAATAATTGAATAGATTTGAAAAGAACAATTCTGACAGTTTTTCTATATTGTTACTTTCTATTTTTACTGTATATAATGCCTTTAGTAATCAATTGATTGAGAGAAAGGGTTTAAAAAATTCTTGATTACAAAGGAATGAAGTTGAAGAGATAAACCAAATAAAGAAATGTGTATTTATACATTATATGATTTAATTTCTATATGTATATAAAAAGTTCTATAAGGATTTTATTGAGGAGATACAATGAGGATAAGTGAAAAGAGTCGATTTTGTTTAGACATATGTCAAGCGTCTTTTTAAAATATTTTAATTTATTTTTTGTTGTAGATTTTGGCGGTGCTGCTTTTGTCTGTGATACCCTGGCCAGGGCCGAGTGTATTTAAGATATCATGCCCGCGAGATCGCGCGTCTGTTGTGAGGAGGATCGTACAGAAGGTAAAATTGAATATAAGGTTTTTAAAAATAAATGATCAATAATTAGACGAATAAAAATAAATTTCATATTTTTATAGAGATGGATCCCCATTCTGAAGAAGTATCAGGTCGAGTTGCCTTTAGAGTGTCCCTTCCACGAGAGTCGGGACATATTTTATCCTCAACAGGCAGCGAAACACCAACACAGATCTTCTCAATGGACGTGCGGTTTATGTGGGAAGTCATTTTATACCGAAAATCATTTAGATGCACATTTCGATAACAGGCATAAAAGTAACGTTAATACGGTACGTCTAAAAATTACTGATTTCCAATATGAAATGCTTAAGTTTGGAACTCAACTTTAAACGTTATCAATAAAAAGATTGTCATTTTAAACGTCTCCTTATCATTTTTTTAGGCGGAAGACGCCGTTTGTCTCGCAGACTATTGTGACATCATGAGATGTGATGTCCTGGGTAATCGAGACTTTGACAGCTCGCTAGTCGATGGCACAAGTCCTATAAACACAGATATTCAAGTCTGGAGAGAAAACACGGAACACAGGGTGTCTTCAACACCTTGTGAGAATCGTGAACTTTCCAGACCTTATCGGGGAGAAAAATCTCATTCAGTCTCTGATGGTAGCAGTTCTTCCTTTGCTAGTCTCCAAAGGTTGTAAACTCGAAAAATAATTTCGAAGTTCTGGCTATTAAAAAACACTTCGATTCTTTCGAAATAATATGAAGCTTTAAATAATTTTATCATTCTGTTGAAAGGTATTGTCAACGTGACAGATCAGGGTCATCAGAGAGTCAATACTCAACAGATTCCTATCGTCAGGAGGTTGCCGGTCCTGATAACAAAAGTAGCGCCTGCGAAGGAGAAGGTGAAGGCGAGGGTAATGACGAAGAGGATGAAGATGAAGAGGACGATGTCGACGACGACGAGGAAGACGGAAGTAATTTGGTAGAGGCCGCTCTTCCGGCCACGTCTAAAAAACGACGTAGCAAGGCCTTCCAACTTCGAAAACTCAAGGCTAGTTGTAAGCCGGAAGAGCTGCAAAAACTGAAGCTTCAGTGCGAGGTAAGCAAATTAAATCTTTATTTTACTATCGAAATCTATTAACGATGTCTCATTTTCTATATTTTTTTCTTCTAACAGGGAAACCGTTATTTATCCTTGGAAGAAGTTTTTACTTTCAAAATTCTTTTCTCTTATTATATTTTAAATCATTTTCTAATAAAAATATCATTCAATATTATTAAAGATTTTTGGAAGATAAAATTTTTAGAGAAAAAAATATCTATTAGTAAAAAAAAATAAGAAACATTTTCAATTAATGACGGATAATCTTCTTATTTGCAGATACTCGTGCGAGATTGCATTGCGGGACTTCTTGCTAATCTTTCCTTACGTGACTTTCAGGAAGTCGAAAGTACGTATAAACTGTAAACTTATTCGAATTAAACCAGAGCACTTTTCCGACTTTACTGAAAATTGAATTTATTCTATGTAAAACAATGAGTAATAATTTTTCAAACTAAAATAGTAATATTCTAATTTTAAAAGATTGATTTCAAATAAATTGTAGGCGAGTTAAACCGAGCAATTTGCTGGTATCTGAGTTGTGATAGATACTGGGAAGACACCAAGAGGCAACAACGTCATACTCCGTGGTATTTGCTGATCATATTCTTGGTCGTTTTATCTGCAAGCGTATTCGGATGTTACTACATCGTATGGATAGTTTTCAAGTAAGTCTTCAGAACTTTTTTCTTTAACATCGTTAATTATTATCAATATCATTTCCAATCTAATTTTGTAGATTGGAGTTGGTGTCATCGTATTTTTGTATTACTCATCAGTAGACCAAAGATGTAGAAACTGCCTTAGCATGGTGGAGTACATAGCTAATAAATTTTGATCGTTTAGCTCCGCAGAGGACTCGAGGATCGACAGCGAGGGTGGAAATATGTATAAACATAGTACCGATCTTACAACTTCACACTATCACGAATCAAATATACACGGCTCCGGAAGGTTGGACGACAGAAGGAAAGGAGAAATTATGGACGAATCAATGGCAGTTTCCGGCGAGGACATACCAGACCATTACATATACGTCGCTTATCCACCTGAATTAAAACGTCGGTTATTGGAAAGGTATAATAAAAATATAAAACATTATGATTTCAATCGAGTTTTATGCTTCCCTTGGAAAACGTTTACGAGATCAAATTAAATCAAGAATAATTATTATCCAATTTATCTTTATACATCGATATCGTTGTATAGCAAATTTACAGTTTCGGAAATACATTAGATGTAATAAAATCTTTTTAAGACAATCTTTAACTAAACTAGATGGACGAATTTTTTCAAGATATCGTCTTATAATTGAGAGTGAAAAATGAATTTGTACTTGTTTCAGCTGTTATAACAGGACCACTCGGCTGTGACGTCGAAATGCTGAAGAAGTGCCGGCAAGCGGAGAATCGATCCTTTTAAAAATCGTCCGACGTTCTTTTATTCTTTGTTTTGTACACTCACCATAAATAAATTCAATTCTCCCACGACATCATTAAGACTTTAATGATTTCCACTTGTCTTTTAAGGAAGAGATACGGTTCTGCTAAAACCAGTAAGTCATTTTGATTGAACCATCTGAATCTCTCTGAGTGTCCATTACACTCGTTTGGCGAACTAAACGCCGAACGCTAGCTGATCGTTGCTCATCCATTCTAGGTAAATCTGGAACTTCGTCAAGTTCCACAGTTTCGCAAGCTGAGAGATCTTCATATGAAGTGGTTGCTGATGGCGCTCTAATAAAAGAATAAACTTCTTTTTCAGTCTGCAGGACTAAATAAGTATGAGTAAGCATAGTTAAATAACAATATAAAAATTACTTGACTGGAGCGCAACGAAGACAATCTGCACATGTCCAATCTTTTCCAAAAAGCTCTCCCTCTTCTACAGTTTGGGGCAGTCTGTGATGCAAAGTTTCTGGTAACCTTAAGCCTGAAAGTCCACCAATAACTGAGACTGCACCCAAAATTACTAAGGGCAAAACTAAATTGTCCCTGCCCTGAAATAAAAAGACTTTGTCTTAAGTATTTGTTTCAAAGAAATTCTTGAATTATTTTTTAATAATGATTTTACTCTAACCAGATATGTGATAAAGGGAATGATAATGAGTCCAAGTCCACTGATATAGGCAGAAAATCCGATAGCAACTCCGCGAAGTTGAGTTGGGTAAAGTTCGCCGGCGAATGGGTAAATTATGAGAAAAGAAGCTGATATCGCAGATTTCGATACGAGAAAAAGGACGAGGGTTGCTACCACCGCATCTGAAAAAAATAATCGAGATCTCTTGATCTGAAATTCTGAATTTGATTTAAAATTTGAGAAGTTTTGAAAGAATATTCATAGTATTTTTCAAGTAGGCTTCGAGCAACTGTATAGAAACACTATTCAAGATTATTAGAAGAAAAAAAAGAATCTTGATTAATAATCAAAAATTGAAATTTTTACCGGAAGAGAGAAGAACAGTTGCTACGCAAGATATTCCAGCTGTAACCATGCAAAAACAAAGAGGCCATCTGCGACCCCATCGATCCATAACTACCCAACAAGCCAGGTAACTAGGAATTTCAGCAAGAGAAGAAAAGAAGAAGCTGAGGTGTTCTTCATTGCCAAGGGCTGGTCCATAATATGATAGACCAACATATACCATGTTATTGGCAAACCTGGAAATAAGAACAATAAAGTTACTGAACATTATATATAAAGTATATAAAGTAAATTAAATTTAAATTTATTAAATGAAATTACCAATTCAGAGTTATAAGACACGTCTTCAGACGCATATTCGGAGTTTTAAAGAGCGACAGGACTCCAGGACCATTCCGAAGTCTTTCTTCTTCGCTTGCCGTTCTGGTCATTGTCATTCGTTGTCGTAGCTTTTGAGTAAACGACTCTGGAAGTTCTTTCCCGTTTACCTTCGCCAAAGTTTTCAGGATTTCGTTTGCTTCACTTAGACGTCCTTTCGCTAGAAGCCATCTTGGCGATTCTGGAAGAAACCTACATACCCGTTACCGTATAATTTAAATAAAAGTATGTTATATCAAACGGATTAACGTAAAGTTTCATTGACTTGAATAAGAGATTAGCAAATGTAGAAACTGACCACCAATAAAAGAAGTACATCAGGAATGGTGCACTTGTAACAATTGCTAATGTTCTCCAATCTCGTACTAAATATGTTACACCAGCTAACATACATAAACCCATCGTGTAGAAGGAACAAGTCATGACGGTGACGAAAGATCGATAATTTGGTCCAACTAATTCTAAGGCTATAAAAAACAATCAGAATAATCAAATCCAAGTTTGTAATCTCCCAGTCTGATAAAAAAAGACAGAATTGGTATTCTTACAAATTATGAACGGGATTTGATAAATTGCTGGGATGGTGAGTCCAACTACCATTCGACAAGCTGCCCAGGTCCAAAAACTATTGGATATTGATGTTAAAAAACCACCAGCTATCAGTGTGGCCAAACAGCTAAAAAACGATAGTCTTCGTCCTATCCTATACACAAAAGAAATTATTAAGATTCAAATTTATTTTTCTACGATAAAAATAGTTTCATTTTATTTTATTTTTAGAACTACCTATCGTTTAATGTTCCAAAAAGATAAACTCCAATAGGACCTCCAGTGTTGAGGGCAACCAATCCAAGTGTTGGGTAAATTGCCTTGTCGCAAACTAGGTCAAACTATAAAGTTTTAAAAAATTTTAAATTAAATTTAAAAATCTTTTAACTCTCTTTTTGTAGAATACATTATTTTATTAAAATAAACTAGAAATTTGGTAAATCAGGGTAGTCACAAGGATTTAATTTTTTAATTTCCCTGACTTTCCTGCCTTCCCAGACATGTAAAATCTAAGAATTTTTTTTCAAATAACTAATACATACGTCTACGACGATCGAAGATAAAACTTCTGACATGTCATATTCCCAGCCATGATCACACGGCACAACAGGCCATGAAGAATTAGGAGTTAGTAGGTCCATTGCTATGATGGCTGGATCAGTCCAATTGATATCGTACCTTGTGCACTGGCTATATGTCTCATTGTCATCCTGTTTTTATACTAAAGTTAGTAATAGTACTTTTTCTTAAATATTAAAACTAATTTGAAACATACATTGAAGGGTTCATATAAATCAAACTATTGGTTAATATTTATTTACAAACTAAGGTTCATCCTAAAAATTGACGAGGGTGAGATAAATGTTTATATTAGATAAGTTTAGTTCAATTATCTTTCATTGGAAGCATTTTGAATTAATGGCTTAGGTTTCTATGGAGGGGTAGTTATTTGTAAAAGATACAAATTATTGTGTAAGTGTAAAATTAAAAATAATCGAAAAATTGGCCACAAAATTTCAGTGAAATTTATAATAAATTTTTCAAGTTTTCTAGCATTTTGATAACGAACTTTAATCACGCAGAAAATCCGCATCGAAATGTCTCTCAGTATCGATTAGGTCTTGAGTAAGGCCACGTGGAGCTTCAACTTACTTTGGAATAGGGAATTGAAATAAAGATGTCTAATCTAGGCACTCTCTAAGGTCAAGGTCGTAAACTCGCGTGGAATGCAGCAATAATTTCCACTATAAAATTGTAAATTAAATTCTAAACCTTGATACGAATGTAGAAATTCGAAACTAAACCCATGTAAATCATCCCTACCAATTTTGAGAGATGAAATCAGTAATTACCTGATTTCATTTTCTTGTTAATTATTCTGATGATTGAAGGTGAACTACAACTTAAAATAACTATATTTTTACATGGAAGCTTAAATCACACTATGTACTTGGAAGGAGAGATATTTACGAATCATTTGCAACCTTAAGGATCAAAATCTAGAATCTACCACTGGATAGGATTTATAGATCTTAAATTTAAATTGGAAAATCTTTCTTCCCAGGTGATGATACTTTTCACACCTGGTTCGTGGGAATTGCGAGGCGTCTTCGCTTTGCTGGGTCGAGGCCCTCGAGTCCTGGAACTTTGCACCAATGGGGTGGCGTATTTGCCATAAAAAGTTGATTAAAAGCACAAAAGCCACACGGCAAACATGCTGGTAAGCAGACCAACCAAAGTAACTGCTTTTGATAACGACCGAACTCTCCCACGACCGGTAATAGGTCATCAAGGTCAAAGGCATCCTATAAGACACAAGATTATGCACTTCGTTGATCATATACGAGATTGAAATATGAACGCCATTCAACTAAATAATATTATAGGCCGAATTTCTTTCAACTCATGCAGGCTCGAGACGTTCAACTCATAGAATTACGTACGGAAAAATATGTTGTTTTTCAAAGGATTTTAGTCGACACATATATCACCGATTTAATAGAAACTTTTTTTTGACAAAGTTATAATTTATGGAAATTGGCTGAACAAGTTGCTATCCAGATCAAGATGAATATGAATATGATTATAGATTATATCTCAACCAGCTTCTTGAAAAAAATTTTAAAGAATTTTCAAGGTATCATTGCAATACAAGAAAAGTTTCTGCATTTATATTACTTAACCAACCGGAATTGTAAGGCTTCTGACGCTTCAGACTTGTTATTAATAGTGACTCTCGAGTTCCGTTTTAAAGGAAAAGACTTGCCTTTTAGAAAATCTTTAAATTAGAACAAAAAATCGCAAAAAAATCTGGTGTATGTAAATAAAGCAGAAAGATTAAATTTACATTCCTTTTTCGGAACATTTCCGTAATTAATTATTAGTCTATAATATTCTAGAGCTGTTTTACATTTATACTTAAGTTGAAGAAGATTAAGATCTTCAGTACTATAAACTTCAGTAAATCTGCATTATTAGTTTTCTTTACTAATCAAGTAGTGAGAAAGTCATTTGCAAATTCCTTTTCTATTAATTTGTAGTAAGAAACCTTACTAAAGGAATTACTAAATGACATTTTGCTATTTACTTAGTAGGAAACTAGTAATTCAGATAAAGATAGTAGTTTGGAAGATTAGATTTCCTTTACCATAGAGATAATGATCACTCCACGTTAATGAATTACATAATGTATATTGCGGACTTTTGGGGTGAAGTTTCTGTAGATAATCAATATAATGATAGATTGCTTAGTCTGCATACTCACATCATCGTCGGCAGCTGCCGTTGAAGCAGAATCCTTGCGATCTGGTGAGGGGTCATCATCCGACAGGTGCATATTCGAAGTCCTCGGCAGCTTTCACAATGCCGAAACCTCGGGGAGACCTTAGAAAAACGTCACGTGACATGCATTAGCCCCTTAACAAATTCACGAAGGGTAGACGATTTATTAAGATCTTCAATTCTGTGATGACGATTCACAGGACATAGACTACGAGAGTGGTGGCCAAAGGTGATGAATGACGACGCGGATACTAAGCTAGAAGCGAAGAAGAATGCTCGCCAATGATCATCCTTTGATATCGATTTTACAATTTTTAATCTGCGATGGATTCGATATTCGCATATTCCAATTGGTTCCAAACGCGTTGACTAACGCCGGAAAAGAAATGCAGCAATGCAACGGATATGACAACGGGGCGCGTGAGAAGGGGATAGGTAATTCAATTGGGTTAAGGGTACTTAAAGAAGATTAGGAACACTGCTGACACACGATATTACAGAAACGATTTCGCGTCCAATCGCCAATGACGTCCGACGATGTCGCTTTTTGATGCAAGAACTTGTTTTTGCAACTTCCTCAATTTTGCTAGTTCACAATACAGAATTTCCACCCTTTCAGTCTTTCTGGGTTGATATAGGTCTCCACAATTACCAAAAATATACCATTTTGAGATTGAAAGAGTTTGAACAACCAAGGAATTACAGCTTTTTAAATAGATAAATGGAATTATGATTCTTAAATAAAAAAATGCAAAATTGATTGCACATTCAAGTAAACTTTTTTATTTGAAACCAATTTGTTAGCAGTGATTCGAAGGAAAATGATGAAGTAAAAATATGGAATCAAAAGACAGTGAATTCATGGATTATTGGATTTTTAACAAACTATGTAAATTAGGTTGTAGCAGACCGCTATATAGTCCGATGGTTATTCTCTATAAAATCTCTTGAAATTGTAAATTTCCCTTTGAACTTTAAATTTCTACTAGTAAACAAATGTTCCCAAAAAATTTTTTGGGAATATGGTTTTGATATCTTCTTAATCAAATAAATATTTTTTAAATCCGTCAGACTGGACATCGGCAACTTCAAATCAATACTATGTGAAGGAAAACTTTTGATGATAACGAATAGAACTCATGAAAAACAATGAATAAATCAAAACGCGTACGTTTCATTGAAATAATTTTATTCGAGCGAAATGATCAGTGATCCCTGATCAGATAGTAACGAAAGCATCAGAACTGATTTTATTAATTTGTTTTCTCGTTTCTCTGTCGTCTTTCTGGGAAAGACGTTGACATGCATGCTCTCCTATTGAAAGAAAATTTATTTTGTGGTATTTTCTCGACTGAAAAGACTAGTAGAAGAATTATGGCACTTTCGCTCAGCGATTCGCACTCAAAAATTCACGTATGTGCCTACATTCAAAAATATATGTCCAAATGCACTCAAATTCTGTTTTACAGGAATATACATGCTCACCTCAATACTCGGTATTTACCGTGCTTGTACTCACGGTAGGCAGAAAACATATGGAACCTCCTTTCAGCTTCAATTGCATTATTTATAATCACCATCATCCTCATCTGTTTCTCCATTATCATCACACTCTCTCTATTTTTTTTTCATCTTATCACATAAAAAGAATTACATTTACACGCATATTCGATCGCTCTGTCGCTAAAATTCATTTTCATTTCGCTCACGTGCCCACGCATTTGCCAAAATATTAAACGATACCCGGAAATGCTTCGCATATGTCTTGGAAAAAATATTCATCTTTTTTTAATTTTAATTATTGCCTATCAATTGTGCGATTATGCATTGCCGAGTGGTTTATAATTTTTGCTCTAACCAGTGGATACCGATCCGAGATTCCTAAAATGCATCCAAATTGTACAGTACCGCTCATTAATTATAATCCTTGACAAAATTCAAGGTTTTTCTCTTGAAACAAGGGATTTTTTAAAATGAAGGTGCAATGATGAGTTTAACAATTAACGTAGTCCCCATTAATTGCAATTCGATGTTTTGAATATAATTATGATTAGATGTCTAGAATATGAATTTTTTATAACCATTTCAAATTTACAAACATTAATTTGAGCTTCCTCAATCAGTGAATTGAAAGAGGGATTTAAATTTGGCACTTCAAATTCATATTTTCTAAAACAAAAAAAAAGTAAAAACACACATATAAACTGTATAAATGAAAGCAATAATCAGCAATATATCCTTGCATGTAATCACAATTTTTGTAAAGCGAAGCATAGAAGCAAAAATGTTACTTTTTTAAATGTAGAATGAAATATGGTTTACTCACATTCTTAAATGGTCGTATAAAAATTGTGCGTATAATCAGTTCCTGGGGAATAAGGGGTCAGTCATCGAATTTTGTAAAATACCTATAGAAAGGAATACAATTAATTTTGTGTTTTATGTACTAATTTCCTTTACAAAAAACAGGGGATTTTAATATTAATCTGTTTTATAAATTGGAAAAAATACCACCAATATGAAAATTAAAAAATCTGTAAGTTTCAAATTATATGTAATCCTGTAAATGAACATGAACTGTGCAAAAATAAGCGAGTAAAAGATAAGAATTACCTGAATTTTAAGAATCACTTTAACGTACGGTGCTGTACAATGAAACTTGGCTTCATGCGAACAAAATCATCCAGTCACAATTATTTGCGATCACGCACTCTGCAAGTTCTTCGCGTTTTAACTTTCATCTGCATAGTACAATGTGACTTATTAAAAACCGGCCATTTTTTGATGACAATAATGACACTCGGCGTATTAGCGTGAAGTTCAAATTTCTAGCAAAATGTATAAAAGAGGAAGGTTCAAATTGGACGACGACGTATTCTCCGTCTTTCTTCAATTTTGGCACGGTCCAAATAATCCTTCGAATTAAAAATCTGATTAGTGCTTCACGAGAAACTTTTTTTTTTTCCTTTAGAGATTTCTCAGCATTGTTGATCTTATATAAAATTTTCTCAGAGCCAATTTTTTACTTGCTCCTGGTTGAAAATTATTTTAAAAGTCACTTTCAACCAGTTCACAAAAATTTTATCTTAATATTTAATCTTTCGCGAGGCTTCAGCCAGTTTCGTTTAATTTTGCATTTTTCTTGTTAGGTTTAAGATTCAATATCTTTTTATGTACATATATTCAAAATACTGGCACCAGACTTTTATATATACATCGATATGAAATACTAACGATCAATCCTTCAGTAGCAAAACGATATCTTAACTTTTTAAGTCATCTCATTTTTCTTTAAATTCGTAGTCCTTTCCTCCTTTCTTCTTTTTTTTATTATTACTGTATACTTTAGTTAACAGTCGAACCTGGCCGGCTTTTAGAATTATTCTTACACACATACTTTTGTGTTTAACCAAGATTCAAGTAACTGCCCTTAATATTATTTAATGTCATTATCCTTAAAAATAGGTATCTAAATACGGATGAATTTTCACAGTCATTAATCTTCACTGACTGTTGACCAAGAGTCAACTTAAAAATTGTGTCGACTTGGATTCATCAACGATTTACAGAAAATAGAATAATGATATTCGCGACATCAACTAAAGTATTCAATCGAGATACGATCATCTTGTGAATTTGTTAAAAATACTCACAGCCAACTTGCATTTAACTCGAATTGAATAATTATCTTTAAAAACTCATGTCTGATCAGATATGTAGAATTGCGTTGAAAAAATTTATGATAAAAATGACAACTGTCTTAAAATATTATCCAGTATCTTGTTTTCTTTTTTTTTTTGCAATACAATCCGCTTAAGTGCTGCTTTCATTGCAAAGAAATTCTGAAGTTTATAAAAAAATATAAGTATGCAAAACTGTTCTTCATGAAACTTTGTCGTATATACCAAATATTATTATTGAAAGGTCTTTCGAGAGTCGCTTAGTTAAACACATTATACACATTTACCAAGTGTAAAGGCATTCTTTCGTCTATCTCTCATGATCTCACAAAATGCTCAAACGTCACACACAGCAATAGTTCTTGCACTACTTGCACTCTGGAATTTTCAAGACGTTAACCTGAAGCAAGTACCCAATAGATATTCATTAAAAAAAAATAAATGTGCTGATCAAAAATATTAACAAAAAAATATTCCATAAACTTCTTTTTCATATGGAATGATTTTGAAAGTTGTATCGAAAACATCAGTTCTATTTACATTTGACTACAATTAAATCAGAAGTTTTAAGTTGCCCAGAAGAAGAATCTTATAACAAACAAAGAAAAAAGACATCTGTTCTCGACTAAAGAAACTAATTGAAAATCCTAAACTCATAAACGAGTGATCGAATCACATCACTTTAATATATTAGGCCGCCGGTATTCTTAAATCCCGCAGAAATCACAGATGCATTTTTTAAAATATTGATTGTTACTTGAAACTTTCTTTCTTTTTATTTCTCTCACTTTCGTTTAAGAGTTCAAGAAAAATTTTAAATCAGAGTGAATATTTTTGTGTAAAAAAAAAAATTAAATAAGTAAAACTAAAGTTCTTGGCTTATGCCTTTTCAGATAGAAAAATAGAATGAAAAATAATTTTAAATACGAGGTATGAAGGTTGTTCGGTTGTTGAATTTAGATTTTTGCTCGAGAAATGTTTAAGTTCAATCTATCGTCTTACATTGGTCGTGTTTTTAGATTATCTAAAAAATTCTACGATTATTATCAGAAATTATATATCCTGCTTGAGATTAATTAATTTCAAAAACATAAAGTATAAGTTGATCTTACTTAAAGTTGTAAAAATGTACTTGAAAATTCAAAGTTGAATTGTTTGATAAAATGTGTTTAGCAAAAAAAATCTCAGCAGGATTCTTTGGAATGCATCGTTTGTTAGCACAAATTAATTTCCTCATATCTCGATAAGCACGATGTAACTTACGATTAAATCGGAACGTATTTAGACAGGTACTTATTACATTTAAATTATTTTAGGAAGGAAGACGTTGGATAAACGTCCCGAAATCAAGAAAAGCTTTAACAAAAAATAAATAATAAAAACAAAAAACTACCAAAAAAAAAATCGCGATCGTTTTAAAGAAAAAGTATTCAAAGACCATTTGATGATCCAAAAAAGAATTTAATGTCCACTTTTCCGCACAAAATTTGAGGCTTTGCCTTACAAAGTTGTATTCGGTCAAACTTTCATTACAAGTGGATGTAGAAGGTAAAGGAAAACGCAGTCCAATTCCGCAGTCGATTTTACGCTTCTGAATTGGAATGATTTTGTAATTTGATTTATTGAATGTTTTCCTCCACTCATTGGATCGCAATGGCCAATGTAAAACTTATAGCGAGTGGTTAAAATTGATCCATGATCGCGTAATCGCTTATAACAGAAACTTTCATTATCAAAAACGTAAAAGACATGGCTTCGCTTTTGAAGAAAAATAATTTGTCTGAATAGTGAAGAATTTTGAGCAGGTCGCTCGACAACTGCAAAGAAAGCTTGGACGAGGAGCTCTATACGACTCAATAACACATGCGAGCAAAATAATAGTTTTAATGAACTAACAGTAACAGACATTCATATACGGGGAAAGTAACATACAGATCATCATATTCACTAGAAATTCTCGCACAACATAATTAAATCGAAAACTTCGCATTCTAATTCTCTCACTGAGAGAACTCGAAAGCGCGTTTTTTTCTATTCTTACTGCATATATTCTTATTTTTCATATATTCTCACTCTTCATTTATTTCTCCTTCTCATTTGTGCAATCACAAACGCACTTTCAATTCTCCTATATTCATCATTTTTTACAAGACAGTGGAACAAATTAGATTCCTGTATATATTTATATCATGAGCGGTGATTCAAGTGCGTTTGATACTAGGTGAAAGACGAACACGAATGAACGCCCTCACCCTTAGGTTAAACGCTGAAGGTCTCACACTCTTATATCAGTCGCATTCTCTCACAATCTCACTCAATTCCTCCCTCTCGTTCTATCTTTCTCACACATACCTATTTCGCTTATCCGACTCACTCTCAACGTACACGCGCGTATGCTTTGGCTCTCATCATTCTCTCTTCCTTTCAGAAGATCCCTATCACGTGATTCATCGGCCATAGAAGTCTTCCATTGGGTTGAATGGATCACAGACACGCACTTAGAAGATGCAGTCTCGATTTCAGATTTCAGACATACTTCCAACACCGAACTTCGACAAAGCTGCGTTCTTGGTTCATTCATTGGCAACATCCACTTGCACTCTTCGTCATCCACGGTCGACAAATCCGGCGGGCAGGTGTTTTGACTATGGGGCTGTCTGACACCACCGACTTACTTACATCGTCGCCAGGGGACACGTGCAGACTCATCATTTCATCGTCATTGCTTTGGAACTCACGCACATCCATCAACTCGCATCCGCATCATCCAATCTTGTTGTCTTTGCATTGTGTTCGATAGCTTTCTAGTCAAATCAAATCGCATGACAGTACAACCGTGGGGTGATCTGTAAACAACAAAAGCGGGCCAAATATCATTAACCGTCCTCTTTCGAGGGATTTTTCGCGTCACTCAGAGAGCAAAAGAGTGGATACTGCATACTAGCGTCACGTTTTAATCCTTTAAAAAAATCCAAATATTTTTGAGCTAGCTCGTAAACTTGAGTTATCTTATAAATTTAGAGTTTACGAGCCAATTCAACTTAACCAAATAAATTTTGCTCAGCTATAATAAATACAGTCTCTAAAGTACCTATTGATGATTCCAAGTTTTTTCAGTTATCTCCAGGACTTTTTAAGGGATATTGTTTGTTGTTAAAAGAAAATTTATCTAAAATCTTGTCGTAGTTTAATTAACGTCTTTTTAACGATTAATCATTCTAAAAACAGAACTTGAAGAATTCTTATAATCTTTGTTATGTTGTCCCCCTACTACCCCAGTTTCAGTTTTCATTTAAAGAAACTAACCAACCTATACCCCAAACCCCCGTTTTCATTTTCAACACACTCGTTTCTTTCACTCTTTCCTTCTTCAAGTTCCACTCCTCATGCTAATTCTCCTTTCTATACTTCCTTTCTTGATTCGATTCTTTACAAGCGCATTCAAAACCTAAACGACCTAACCAACCTTTGTTCTCTTTTGCCGTGATGTAATGAATCGCTGTTAAGTATGTATGGCACGCGTATAGACGTCTGTTCGTCTGGTGATATTGAGCGTTAACATAGGACATAAAGTTTACTTACCAGAGAAAAAATCGAATGAATGACATACGATAGCAAAGAGAAAGTGAAATCAATTGTTGAAACGCGAGAAGTGGCAATAGCGGAATCAAAAGAGAATAAGACATAAAACGAACAATTATAATTAAAAATCATTACATCAATCATCTGCTTAACCAATGAATTAATAACTCTTCTATAAAATCTACTCATTTACTCAATACCAATATTCTTTCTCTTTAAAAAGTTTACCTACTCAAATCAAACTCTGATTTAATATTTGGATGGTTAAACATTGATTAAAGTCTAACTAATAATTTAGATTTAGAATATAAACATTTACTCTTCGAGTTACAAATATGTATATGCAAAACAAATTTTCATTTTTAACCAATGATTTTCTTTTATTTTTTTTAAATAAATGCTACCCCTAAATTTTTTCCTCGTTATGAAAAAAAAAAGTTTCTATAATTCAATAACATGAAAAATAAGAATTTTTTAAGTGTTATTAGAAAAGTGAAACTAATAGTTTCTAACAATCATTTTATACACGTAATTAATAATTGTATGATCTCACTCGAAGAGAAAATGTAATTTCAGGCACTTAAACAGCATTAGAAAAAATCTGTACATTAATTAATAAGAAATAGGGTTACTTACCAACTAGATGTAGCATTTGCGGCGTTCTTCAATTTTCGGATTTCTTTGGTAGCCCAAGTCGCCAAAGTTTTCGTCTTGCCTGTACGGGATCTCCTGCCTTTGGTGAGCAAGCCAGCTATGGCATCAGTTTCGACCATGGGTAGCATTTTAACTCCGTAAACCATGACGAGATCACCAATAAGACCAACAGCGATGGCAACATTGCCATCAGAGTGATCACTGTCCTGGGCGATTGTAGTAATAAAATGAAGGATGAATGGAACGTGTGGTTCCAACAAGACGACATCAGGACTAATCGCGCTTTCATCGTCTCCTCTTAAACCCTGAACAATGCCCGTGTAGGCCTCCAACACACCTTCTCTCAACTCATTTAGATAATCAATCATATCATAATCGGTTTTATCCACTTGGGCTTGAGAAGCCTGTGCTAAAGTCTGCAAGACCACATCTAGGTACTTTTTAAATTCTGGTCCAATGCTGAGTGCAATGTCTCCAAAGACAGCGAGAATTTGTGGTTTGACTGACCGATGAACAGTGTTGTTTCCAAGATTCTCCAGTAGCAAAGTCATGATCTCGTCGCAATAAGGCAGCATTTTATTCTTCATAGCGCGACAAATATCTCCTGTAACACCAACTGCTGCACAGCAAACTTGATATTCTGAGTGGTTCTTCAAACCGAGGAAAAGGAATGGCTTGAAAGCGTCCATATACTTTAAGAAACCTTCGCCAAGAACTTCAACTAATGTCGACACAGCCATAAGAGCGTCTTCTTGCACGCCTCCTGACTTGCAGGAATTTGAGTTAAACATAGACAGCAGAGCTCCCATGATAGCGTCCGATATCTGGGGTGCATCTTCTGGAGTAACTTTCCTCAGTACTGATTGCAAAGTTGCGCATAAGAGAGATTGCAAATCGTTATACTGTGCTCGATCAGAATGATTTTGAATGTGCGTTTCCATCTGCAGAACCTGCTGCAGTCTTTCGAGGATCACCATCGTCGTTTTCTGTACAGTTACATAGCAATCGCGTGGAGAATTCTTAACCATTTCCATCAGGGCCTCGTAGGCAGCAGATCTGAGGTTGGCCTGCGCGCCATCAGGTCGGTCCGTCGTTTCCAGTAGTCGTTGGATTATAAAATCGAAATATTGAGACATGCAGTAGGTTTCTGGCTGCTGCCCTTCTTCCGCGGTTTCCGCAGCTTCATAACTAGCCTCTGCGAGTCCCGAGAATGCCCAGCAGACATTTGCTGCTACTCTAGGTTCGGCCTTGAGTCCATTTACAAAGGACTCCAACAGGGGTTTCAGATAAGTTTCATTTATCGCTGCTTCTGGAATGACTTCGCAAATTCTTCCAAACATCCAGGCAGCTGTGTCCCTGACGACGACGCTGGTGTCGTACATCAGTTCTATCAAGGTCGGCATAGCTTGTTCGGTTAAAGGTTTTACAGTGTTTGGCGCCAATCCACCGAGAATAGACCCAAAAGTCATCAGAGCCGCATCCCTATACCGCCAGTCTGGGTTCTTAATGTTGTCTTTTATGAATGGAAGAACGTGTGGTACGATGGTTTCCTCGCAACATGAAGCCAGAAGCATTAAACAGACTCCAGCAGATTTTGAAGGATTCCAGTCGTCCTCGTCGTCGCATTCCTCTTGTTTTGTTAACTTTTCCATGAGGACTGGTACTAAGTACTGCAAAGCTCCTTTAGCATAGTGCTTTGATACCTTTGTTGGAGGACGTCCACCCTCACTCGCCTCTGCTTCCTGCATCGACAAATCGACTTCTTCTTCCGAAACGTTCGACCAAAACTCGATTCCCTGGAGCGCGACTTCATCGATGTCGGATTTCATTGCCTCAAGGGTAATCTATAGGGTTAGAATAAAAAAATAAACCATCAATTATATTCACACTATAAGTGAAATAACCAAATAAAGTATTGTGTTTAAAATCAATGCTTAAAATATAGTAAAAGTTTATTAGCCAATAGATTTCTAAGTACCTTGGGTAATTCGTGTTAAGGTCAAACTACCTAATCTTTCGTCAGATCATAAACGGAATTCTATCTTATAAAATTATATGCTGAACAAATACTTACGGGGAAGAGGGCTGGACTCATGTATGGTTCCATGTATTGATAATACAAAGACATAATCTTCACAAGGCATTGTAACGCCGCGACCCTCACTTGTGTGTTTGTAGACTGTGTAGCTTCGCAAACAACCTCCATGATAAAATTTCTTTCAGTCTAGAGAGTAAAAAAAATGTATAAAATCGCAATAGGGAATCTGTATGTCATAAATAAAAAGTCAAGACAAAGAGAACGCAAGTGAATAAGTGAGGAATACGTACCTCTATTTCAAAATTTCCTTTGGTAAACTCGAGAGAGTTAAAAAGAGCTCTCGTTGCTGCGAGTCGAACATGATTTGATGTGTTGGAACTTTTCATTCCGTGAATTATAGCTGTTAGTATTTGGTTAGATTGCGTTACGAGCACCTCGCTTTCGATTTCTTGGCAAATATAACCAATGGTTTCAAGCGTAGCTTCTTTAACCATTTCTGTGCTATTCATGTTAGTCACATTATTAACCAGATAAGGTATTAATTCATTCCATTCTCTAACGGGAAGCTCAGCAACGGCAACGTAGGCTACACACTGAGCTGCTGAACTCGGTCTATTGTTCTCTGTGCCTAGTGCTCCTAAAATCTGTAAAACAGTTATTTTTAAGAGATATTAGAACATTTCAGGTTACTTCTATTTTTTGGATAATAGATTCTGACAGATAAAAGAGGGTTTACTTACATTGTTTTTGATGAATTCCTTTTTATCTTTAGGAATGGCGAGCCATCGCTGTTGATATTGGGATTTTAGGGCCAAGTCTTTCGACGTTAGCTGATTTTTAAGTTGTAATCCGGCTGCCATACGTGCAACGACACTTGCGGCTGGTGTGACGAGCACGCCGCTGAGTCGTTGGACAAATTCATTCTGATAAAAGACAAGATTTTGTTAATTGCAATATCTCCTTAGTAAGGACAAATTTATCTGCTATTTTAGGCATCGAAATACTTACGAAATTCGTTTGAGCTGCCTGCTCGAGAAAATTTTGTGCTGCTTCGAGTTCATTTTTATCTGGAAAGAAAAGAAGAGGTATAGGAAATAAAAGTTAGAACCATAGAATAATTCAAGAGCAAACTTCACCAAGATTTTGTATTTTAATTTGAAGTTGAAAATAGGCGCATCGTAGAACACTTTTAAACGGTTCTTTTTGCAATTATTAAAGAAAGCCATTTAAAAAGAAAACTATTTTGATTTTAGTGCTGAATGATTTACTCATGACTACATTGTAAAAAAATTCTATGTAAATTTACACTAAGAATTGGTGATTTATAGGAAATATATATATATATATATATACAAAAAAACATGTAAATTTTGTCGAGAATTACTGTAGAATTACACAAACTAGTGTACATTTTCTTGGAACGAATAAATTTTCATTATATATCAGTGCAATTTTACCATAACTAATATATACTTAATACTATTAAATTAAAAAAGCTTCCCTTACGAGGAAGCAAAAAATAGTTTCCATCGACATTTTCGAAATTTTAAACAATTTTGCAACATATTAAAATAATATTGTATTGCTCACGCTTGACAAAGAATCATGGGCGTAAAACCTATAGATCAACGTGAAATAAAACAGTTTATAGGTTAAACATGAAATCTACACGCGGTAATTTTGCAATGCCGGCGAGGGTTTACGTTGAAGGTGTAGAATGGAGGGCTGTCAATAGTTTTCCTGTTGCAGATAAAGCCCTTAGCAACAGTCAAATTATTCGTGATATTATCTTTGCAATATGCAAAAATAACCCAAGATTCGTGAAATATGGGCTTACGGAGACCGATCAGTGATAAGCGAAAAAAGTCTAAGATTGACGCAGCAACGAACTTCTGCCTTCTTGTCATTGAGTGGGAGCGTTGGTTAAGCGGGAAGAGATAAATGGGGTAAATCATGGCCGTTAAATAAGAATTTAGAGAAATCAGAGAAAAAAGGAAACTTAAGATTTAGTGATATATGAATTTGGATTAGTTGGGATTTATTAACACGAGGGCTAGTGTGAGGTGTGAGGAAATCCTTGCATCGTGCACCTGGTTATCTCGACGCGAAGTCGCGGCAATTTCTTACCTGGTGAAACGGTCTTTTCCAGAACCTGTATCAGTTGCAACGTGGTTGGGTCCATCTGCATGGTGTGGCAGTTATGAGCCCTTGGCACTCCGTGTAAAAAAATGTAATTTTATGTGTTTAACGATACGTTAATGGACTCGTCGCGACCGGCAGATTCCCAGATTCCCACATGTAGCCACAGAATCAACCATAGAATCGTACCCCCTTCCCACTGACTTCCTTGCTTCCACGGTCGTTGCGTGCCGCGTAGGGATATATCGTACGTTGGCAACCAAGGGCGAATTGAAAAACACTCAGACAGCGCCAAATTGAAGGACAATCCTGAATCGAGAGATGATCGTCAAAATGGCAACAAATTAGGAAAAAGATTGAGTATAGGATATCAAGGAATTTTCGTAAAGATATGAAAAGGGGAGGTGAGTCAAACACTTTTCAGAAACGAATGATTCATGAACACGTTAGGAACTATTTTGTGGTAAAGACCCGCGACTTCCGAAACCGAAGCACGCACTTTCTCGGGACCTGTTTTGCGATTTCAGCGCCACCTTTTTCGATTAACTTCTGGTGGATTGGAGAGGTACTGAATCTGACTTATCGATCTTAGAATATGCAGATTGCTCTAGTGATAAAGAAGAGTTTCTAATTTGAAAGGATGCCGGTAGGGGGACTACTGGATGTTTAAATATAAGCCCGCGAAAATTTGAATGGATTTGAATAGGGAAAAGATTTCACATAATTAATTCGCAGAAGTAAAATATAGTAAACATTTTTAAATTAAGGAAATTGGATTATTAAATGAAAAAAAAACTTTTCTTAGAAAGACCGGAATAAGAATATATCTAAATGTTCCATTCAACGGGTTATTCAATAAAATAAAAATTCACATTTTTATATTTATATAACTGTTTGTTTATTTAAAATATCTCGGCGAAGTACAGACGAATAAAATTTTTTGTATGAAGGCGACGTGAAATATAAACTATATAAAAAGAAAAACGTGAAAAAAACCTCTTTCAATCTTTAATTTTCAATCAATTTCATTTAAATATCCAATATTTATCTCATAAAAAAATTGACTCAAGTATTTTTTTTCGTTATTTCATTTCCAAAGATGAAATAAGATGGAATACCAAATTTTTAGCGAACTCCTAAGTTATTTAATCGATTAAGAATTAAAGAGAGAATTCTAG
Organism: Synergus umbraculus; assembly: GCA_900474325.1. Classification (NCBI taxonomy): domain Eukaryota; kingdom Metazoa; phylum Arthropoda; class Insecta; order Hymenoptera; family Cynipidae; genus Synergus; species Synergus umbraculus. Next base: position 71,460 of record UCOK01008766.1, on the reverse strand, counting down.
ATTAACAGGAAGTTGTTTTTTATACGTATTGCCAAATTTACACTTAAACATGTTTAAGAAACATCATTCACACATTATATATAAATATAGTTTATATATATAAACTATATTTATACATAGTTTTTGTGCATGTACAGTAATTTAAGTACGTAGAAATGTATCTTTTTTTACGCATAAGCCTATGCAGCTGTGCACGTTCATATATGAAAAGAGATTTAAAAGAGTCAGTGATCTCGATAACATTATATAAATTTAGAAATGAGTTTGACATTCAGATATTTAGGAATTGACACCAATTTATATTATATATTTTAAAGAAGTAGTGCTTTACATTCCCATAAAGTCAAATTTACACATTTAATATTATATTACAGATATAGAAGTTTATATTGATAATATAATATTCAAATTATTAATTCAGTAATAAATTTTCAATACAGTCGAAAAATATACTTGTACAGTTATTGAGTAAAAACAACAATTAGTTATAGGAATTTGTATTCCTGTAAATTGGAATAATTTAATTTATATGAATGGGTTTGATAACTTTTTCTTGATCACTGACTCGATAATAATTTAGCTCAGGGAATGTTTTTTCTTCTTTCGAAATATTTATAATGTGAGGTGTGAAAATCTCTATCGAGTGCTAGTATGTTGACAGTTTTTTGTCAAGATTAGCTACAGGACAGCAGGATCTTACAACAGCGGTGGTTAAAATGGTCAATGACCGTTGGTCATGTTTGTGACAGTGGTATTGGTTGCAATATCAGTAATAACAGCAGTAGTAACAGTTACAGTAATGATAGGAGTAGCATTATAATAGTGTAATTTGTAATAGTAGCAGTGGTGATGGTGGTAGTAGAGGGTATATGTATAAATAGGTCTTTCTACGTTAGTTTGATTAAAAATAACGTTATAACATAATAGGTAACTTTACACCGGAACCGTCTCAACTAGTCGAATAATATATATCTCATGAATATTGTGGTTCTGATAACGTTAGAGTTTTTTACTCTTTGAGTTTCATACCATCTTTTTTTTTGGTTCGGATGCTGAGACGATACCGTGTTTCTTTTCTTAAGAGTCTAAAATCACATAAACGTAAGAGTATCTAGTCGAGGGTCAATGATAAATTTTGACCGTTCGATTTCAGGATTCTCGCACGCAATTAAACGACACCCGACAGTTATAATATTTCATATAATATTTCTTAATACAGTAAGACTCGCATTCTTATCACACACGGTGTGAATATGCTCGACTTCGACATTGAAACGATCAGGGTCTCCGATAGTTTAAAAAAATATAGAAAAGTTTACTAAAGTTCAAGCTTCATTTGTTTCTTTGTACCTACGCGCACCCCAATGTCCCAAAAGATATTGGGGATAAGCGAAAATTTATTTATATCTATAATACGGATTAGTGAAGTAGAAAACTAGAATGAAAAATATCTCGTTTTGTTAAAAAATGTAACGCCAATTGTGTTCACGATTATCAATATTACAGGCGAGATTTATACATTTAGAGTGGACGAAACGTGCGAGAATCACGTCCTATAGGCTACGTTTAGAAAAGGAGGGAGAGGATTCACGAATCAGGCACTTTTCCTTCTTCGCTTCACCACTCTGATATGTCGAATTTGTCACATAAATCTGCTACTATGCTCTCGTTGTCGCTCAAGATTCATTGGCAAAGATTATCACTGAATTTTCTGGAATGGTTGTATCTTATAAATGGTAGAAATAAGGCTTTTCAACGTTTAAGTAAGACTGTCTTCGGGATCAGTGAATCATTAGGTGATTCAAGCACTAAATTAATTATCACAATCTCTTAACTATAGAAATGCCTTGAATATAAAGATGATTAATTTATGATCAGTTATCGATTGCTTCGTCGAAGACATTCATTGTTGAATCCATCGATCGCTTTTTTTTTCGCCAGATTCTCGTCTGGAGTCCAAAAACCGTTGAGTCGACAACTGTAGCATAATTTCAGTTCGAGTATTGTTTCGTTTCTCTTGTGGCTTATGAAACTCTTAACCGAAGTTAATGCGGGTAAATGAGCCTGATTCAGGATTTCAGGGTTGTTTTTCAAATTCTCAATTCATACAGAACAAAATAATTGTCGGTGAAGACGTGTATCTCATCGAACCAAAAACAAGGAATTATTATTGCTAGGGATGGGTGAATATCCGGTATCCGATATTTTTTAAATTAGTAGAAACATGGTGAAAAATTACAAATAAGAGGACTTGAAATTGACAAAAGCAGTTTACGACCTAGGATCCTTAATAAAAAATGTAACAAAGTCGTAAGAATATTCTGGTAACTTGCCAGGACGTGTAAAAAAAATTACTAGTCGTCATTACAAAAACAGCCTCCCGGATATCCGGGCACATCCCTAACTAACACGGACTCATTCAAATGCCGTGCGATATATAGTCTATCTAAACATAAGCACTTTCATATTATATATTATATATACCACTCTATTTTATAAACAAACTAAATCGATCAAGATTGATCACCTTAGATATAGCTCTAACGAGTATTTTACGACACACCACCATTATCAAAGAGCACTTCTTTTCCATTCTCACTTTTTCATTCATACATCAATAGACAAATACTGATCCACACATCTTGACACACATATATTCTTGGTCTTTCTTCTTCTTCATCTTCTTCTTCTTCTCTCTCTCTCTCTCTCTCTATATATATATATATATATATATGTATATTATATATATAATATCTCTTTCACTTTCTTCGCGGTGACTTCTCTCTTCTTAAGACGTCATCTAGTGTCCGGAGAACAGAAATCAAATACAAGGTGGACAACACGTAGACAACGGAAACACCGAAGATTAAGTACACAAGAAGAGTCTACGAATTAAAGCAACTAAATTACAGGACAATAAAATCGTTTTAATCGATTATTGACCGAGCAAAAATGCCCCAGAGTTCTCGATTTAAAATGGCTTTTAAAAGGGTAGGGTTGCCATGAACATTTCCTCAATGAACGAAGGCGCTGGCGCAAGATCTAACAACTTCAGATAGAAGATCCTCTGATGTCCTTGAACTGACAAACTTCGGAGTTCCGGAAGTTTACCCAGAAGTCGGGACAGGTAGTGGGCTTTTCGTTGCGCTTCAGCATTGTAGGTCACATGGTCACGTAAAGAAGAGATTATCTTCATTTGAAGTTGCTCTACCTTTTGAGGTTCTCGAAGACCATGTCTTTCTGCACAAGATAAGAAAGTAATTGAAATTAGAACTAGAATCAGAATCGTTTTGTTCGATTCATTATATGTATCTAATTTTTATATTGCTTGTGGAAATCGTAATTAATGATTAAATTAAAAACTATACAACCGATCAGAATTATGAGCACCTGTTTTTCGATAATCGTTTAAATTCTGTTAAATTTAATTACATCAAAGATATAAAAAAATATTAATAACTTTCGAAATAATGAACATTTTTTTTTATTTTTTGGGCTTATTGAAAGAATTTTATAATTATTTATTTGGATTGTACAATGACTTAAATTTGGATTTAAAATATGTAAAAAGTTCCCTATCACCTGATCAGTAGAAAAATAATAATAAAAATCAAATAAATATAAATTTTAATATATTTTTCCAGAAACATCATAAGTATAGATAGTGTAGATAACTGCGATTAAATCTTAGAATAGTATTGAATATATGTAATTCGAGTAGTCCCCTCTTTATTGGAATGAAGATAAATATTTTTTTTTTATTAGAAAGTTTGGTCTTCACATAATATTTGAAGAGGCATGAAATAGCAGTGTGTAGTTTGGAATTAATATGAAATTGATTGCATGGCAATCATATGGGTCTTGGTCGCGATACAAGATTCATAATTTTTCTCAAACTTTCTTTCTCAAGACTTCACTCTCGACGGATCCTTCAATTGACGGTGCCATCGATATCGCGTGTTGAAGCGATTGCCGTCGGACGTTGCGGTTTCGTAATGCACGTCTTCAATAAATAACCGGTGACGGCTGATTAATTATCGAACTGACTAAGAGAAACCGAATTGCAAGAGTGTCTACACGCGTTCGTATACATCTATCAGTGCCAAAATATGATGAATTTTTTAACTGCACGAAACAACTAAAGGATTATCTAACCAATCCTTAAGAAATTTGATCAATTTTTCATACATTTTTAAAGAATTTGAAATTTATTTTTCGCAATATTAAAAGACAATTTAATTTGTTTTAACTAACCAGTAACGAGTGTGAGCGCACAAAGGCAGGCAAAGGCGCTGATATCAACATCTAGGGCGTGAAGACCTTGACAAAAGTCCATTATTCCTTGAAGCCAGTCGCCAAAACATTTTTCACACTGATCTCGTGTGAGAACTACTCCATTGCAAAAAGTCAGCCTGGTGTCGTCCACTTTTGTGCGATACGCTAGCCTCAGTACAAAAAGTTCCAGGCTTGCAGACAGGAAGAGGAATTTCTGTAAAACATACAAAAAAGTTGTTTCAATTAAGAGATTAACGAACTTTATTTTCTTCTAATTTAGTTTTGAAATTTTAACATTCTTCAAATTTTTCTGCTTTCAATGCAATTATCTTTTTTTGAAGTGTATAAAAATTGAAAGGATATAATTATATACTATCTAAATTTGTTTTCTTATATAGACTATTAGGTTCATGTATTGCGTGGATCAAAATTGAATCGCGGTGGAATGTCTTTGAGGGTGTTCGTGACCGAAGAAGAGCTGAAGAGGCTCGAGTACACTTGAGTCAGATATTCCTATTCGTAAATCGAATAGCGGGTGTCGTCAAATTGAAACTGTTCGAAGCTCGTCAAGAGTGACCTTTTAGAAAATGTACGAGGTATCGATCCTCGCATGTGAGACCAGGCCAACTAAATCTAAAAGCCTATGGTGTGCGGATTAACTGTACCGATGCTATGTTTATTATTACGGATAGAAGATATAGTACCTCAGATGGCTTGTTACTTGATTTAAAAAATGCATTCTTAGGATAATTTACTAGAGACCGATAACTGGAAGTTTAGAAATCTATCAATTAAAGATTTGATTCTTTTTATGGTTCCTCGTCACAAGTTTACATATAATTTGTTATTATTTAATTTTTAAGTGATTACCGTAAAAAATGTTAAATAGATACTAATAAATGGTATGTAAATATTTCGCCAAAGATAAAGAAAGAAAATTACTGACCTGATCTTCAGGCGTCAGATCCAGGAACCCAGGTATTTTCTCAGCAAAGTTCCTGATGACGTCGACTGAGGAAGTCAAAAGGTTGTAAAATTGCTGCGTCTTCTCTGGTTCTGTCATCGGTGGTTCACCAGGGGAAGGATCTCGACATTGAGAAAAGTCACGGTTTGAACGATCTGGAGTTGTGTCAACATGTGCACGAACGAGAGCTGTGATTAATGAAACTGGGGGACTCGGTGGTGATTCCTGGGGTGATTTTGGCTTTGAAGGCAGTCGACCTCGGCGTCCTTTCAAGGAGTCTGTTCTCACAACCTGATCAAATAAATTTTAAAGGTTTAATTTAAATTTTGCGATGAAGGTTTAGTCTAGTAATTAAAAAGTTGCTAATGTCAAAAGGTTTAACTTAATATTAAGAAATATTTACCTCTTTCACCATGCCAACTAGGAGACACTTCTGGAAGCGGCAAAACTGGCAACGATTCCGTCGGCGTTTGTCAACAGGACAAGCCTTTTCGGCAAGACAAACATATTTAGAACCTTTCTGGACTGTCCTTTTGAAAAATCCTTTACAACCCTCACAAGTGCGGACTCCATAATGTTGACATGCTGCGGTATCACCACACACAGCACATAATTGGCTCGGACTTGGTGGTGCTCGTTCGCCACCTGGCGATGGTGATCCTGTCGTTGAACTTGCCGATCCACTGCCTCTCAACTTTGGCGATTCACTACTGCTGCCATTTAAAAAATGGTATAAAATGATTAAATTATGATACCCAGGGAAAAAGTAGGAATTGAAGGTGAAAGTGTTAACTGATAATTCTGTAGGCAGTAACTTTTTCGCATTTTTCATTATGTATATGAGAATATTTAATAAGATTACCAGAAATATCAAAGTGGTCGACCTCTCGGTTTACACCTTCACCTTTAATTTATTTTAATCATGCCTTTTTTACTTGCCAATCAGGCGGCAAAAATCGGCACTTTCTTAACACCCTCCTTTACCTTGTGGACTCAGGCCTTTGAGGTGGTAAGGATGCTCTTCGAAGACGTGGAGTGCCAGGAACGACAACCGTGCTACCAACAGCAGTTCGAAAATCAGTTGGTGTGACTGGTGATGTCCCACTTCCGGTAACACTAGGTGGAGGTCCATAAACAAGAGGTACTGCTGCATAAGGCGATTCTTGATGATTCGTTGGTGTAGGAACTGCAGCAGGAGTTGGTGCTGATTCCGTGGAAAAGAATCCCAAGTGATGATGATGGGTTTGTTGTGGTTGATGAAGATGGGTCGGTTGCTGTTGAGGGTGATGATGATTTACAGGATGGTGTTGATGGTGGTGTTGTTGCTGGGGTGGCTGCTGGGTTGGGGGTGGATGGTGTGGTTGGTGTTGGTTATGATGGTTTTGGTAGGATACCGCTTGGGCAAATTCTTGAGTAAATGAAGCTCCTGTGCATGGGTAAACTTCATTATAACATTCATCTTCATCCATCTTAATCCCCAAACTTTGAAGCTCTTGACGGTATCGTTGAACTGTGTAGGTCTCTTCAAAACTAGGGAGCGGCGTCGGACTGAAAATATACATTAATAATATTGTTATTGGAAATTAAATGTGATCGAAAGAAGAAATCTTGGCTCATAAACAATTGTAACGCAATCTTTTTGAAAAAAGATATACCTTAGTGAGTCCGCTTGCACATCTCCGGGAAGGGGCGGTGGTTGAGAATGAACGTTATGATGATTTTGCGAGGGTGGTTCCTCGGAGTTTGTAACGTCCTGAGGATTGCCTAGTTGCAATTCCGGAAAAGGATCAAGTTCTTCCGGCAGACTTCCTGCATCTGTAGAGTCCGTGTAAGCGCCGCTTAGCAAATCCGCGAAACTACTACATCCGAAAGGGCTCTAAAACATAAAGAGCATTTCTCATGTTATGTAAATGTTATTGTCTTAGTTAAACTGTAGATTATACATTATGCAAAATATCTAGAAAGAAATAATCTTCCTAATTTTGCAGAATGAGAAATAGTGGCAATTGAAAAATGATTCAATTTTTAAAACATTGTTAATTGTCCAAGAATGCAAATATGAAAATATAATTATGCAATCTTTTGTGATTAGACTGCTTCTTTTATGATGAAGAAGCAAAGAAAAGAAAATAAAATTGCGAAGGGGTAAAGAATGAAGGAAGGAGAATCAGGGTGGATATTCAATTTGTGGCGGCGGTTCCGCTTCTGGCTGACATTTAGCTGATCGCTCCTCTGGGAATACCCGGGCGAAGTCCCTGAACCATGACTGAAAGAACCGAGGAGGGTTTTCTGAACATCCTCATCGATCGGCGTCGATTGTCTCTTCCTTTTGTTAGCAAATGAATTTTTCGCTGACCCGTTTACATCAGAAGTGTTCGCTTATAGGTATGCATTGTCCTTAATTGGTTGTTGCATTATAAAACAAGCAGAAACAGGTTATAGGACGGCATGAGGATCCGGGTACGTAGGCAGGTATGCAGATGTCGCGACTCAAGAAGAGTACTGATTCCTTCGTTGCACTACGTTGTCGAAGAGAAAGAAAGAGGTACATACGAGTACAAGATTCGATGTTCAGGGTGAGAGGTGCAGTCTAACGGCTCAACAAAGTACGGATTCCGGCGGGATTGTTAGTTTTTTTCTAATGCAATCAAGCGATTGTTAGTAAACACTGGAACTCAACTGCGCAACACCAGATATTTACGTCCACGTATTTCTCACGACAGGAGAACATACTTTAAGCATGATGAAGAAAAAGGAAAAGAAAATCAGAAAATAGGGTTGATTCATAAGTTAGTTATCAATTATCCAATTCAGTATTCTAAGTTTGAAAAAAATCCACTGTTTGGCTCAAAATTTTCATTTTAGTTTTTTTTCTTCAAATTTTTAAACGCTATAACTTTGATCGTTTTTGTTTATATCGTTAAAAGTCATAAGAATAAATTGTTTAATTTTCTAGGTACTATGAAAAGCTATAAATATAATATTTACAGCTAATTTTAAATTTTAAAAAAGTTTTCTAAAAAATTTGGAAAATACTTAATTTTTTTGAATTTTTATCCAAAATAACTGGCTAGCGAACATGATATTCAGTTTTCGACTCTAAAAGAGTTAATTCAATATATTAATTCTTAAAAAAATGCTCACAAACAGACATACAGACGTTGGATATATAGACACCTTCGTAAAAACCTGTTTTTCGGGTTCAGAGGGTCCTAAAGCGTAGAGATTTGACAAAACCGGGGGGGGGGGGGTCAAATTTTACACAAACCTAATACCTTCTCTAATGATAATTTAAAAAATGAGGACTTGTGTGTGTGATGTGTACATCAAGTTTTTGTTTATGTAATTATTTTTTATTATTTTTTTTTAATTATGTATACTTTATGACTGATTCTACTGAGGCAATAATCACATCTGACAATTTGCCATTTTACCGTTACTGATTCTACTGATTGTGAGTTAATAATCAAACTATGTCACCTTCTTTTACTTGAAAACAAAAGAGTTAATAAAATAATAGCTAGACATGTATATAAAGGTGTAAGAATATCTTATAGATTTTTGCGTAATATTTTTGGAACATTTGTCCTTTGCAGATCAAAAAATAGATTTCCATATACGTTTATTCCTACCTGCCAATTGTCAGACTCTAGTTTTTATTTAATGTAGGTCATATCTGTATACTTGGTTCTCCTTTATTTTTCGCTTTCGTTTTCATTTTGTTATCAAAACTCTTACTTGTCAAACTTCTTATTTGAGAGGTACTATAATCTCAAAAGTCATATGCAGATAATCTTAATTGATTACGCATTATGTTTGATTATGTTTACTCTTTAAATCCAATTCTTTAATATTTAGTGGCACCTTAAGAAGATTTATACCCAATCCTTATATATATATTTTTTTTTTAATTAAACAGTGAGCCTACCTGAGTCTGCAACAGAAGCATACTTGACGCTACGGTGAAGGCGGTGGTGGTCGTGATAGCTGAAGAATGATTCGTTGAAGGTAACACAGGAACAGGATCAGGGACGGAAGTTTGCCTTTGATGTCTTTGGCGATGTTGTTGATCTACTTCAGCACGAGGAACTACAATTGTACGTTGACTACCGTTGCTGTTATCACTATCGCCACTCGGCGAATGCAGCTGCCCTGCAATCACAAAAAGAATCATTCTCAATAAGCATTTTGTTCAGTCTTTGGTCAGTTCTCTTAAACAAATTAAATTAGATAATAAATAGATTAGATAGAACTGAATATATAAAAATAATTATGGAACATAAAACATGTCACTCCCATTTAACAAAAGGAAAAGTAAAAGCAGACGAGGCATCGAGTAACTTCGAAAGTTTTTTTTAAGCATATGGGATTTAAGCAATTAGGAATAAGATATAACGTAAACTTTTCACATACTTAAAAATTGTTGTAATTTTAATGTTATAGCGCAATTATTCTTTTCTTTAGTTTGGTACTTAATATTTACTTCTCATCGATTGAAGTCGAAATACTTCTTCCTTGAAAGAAGAAGAAATAATATGCATGAAAAACGACCGCTTACGAGAGCCACAGCATCAATTTATTACCACAGGTTTAGATAAGCGCATCAAGGTCTGTTCCATCGCTTATTGCATTATGCGATAGTTAAGAATATACCTGAATCGACGGGTTTCGAGATGAAAGTCCACTCTAATTCCCCATAGTTGCCACGCAATAAAGACTTTTTAACGATTTGAGGAAGGATTCAAAAAAGAAAACCATGACTCTGCTGTTTTTTAATCTTTTAAAAAGCTTCATGAATAATTTGTAACTCGAATAATATTTATTTTCGTGTTGAGGTAATTTGTGCGAAATATTTTAATTTTTTAGGATTTGTTTAAGTCGCTTAAATTGAGGCATTTTTCAATTTGAAAAAAGATACCTACAATATCTACGATACTGAGATTGATTGGAGTCCATGGCGATCATCTCTCTACTTGCATGAAATGATGGGTTCCGGGCGACAACACGTGGTAACACGGTCTTTCTAAAATCTAGGCAACCTTCGTTTTAATGACCAAAGTTGGATGGGCTACTCGGGGCCAAGCCGCAGATTCGAACAAATTCGTCCAATTTCGAAGGCTACTTTCACTGCCTCTTCATTTCAAACTACCTTCAGCAAAATTACGTCCACTATATATATGTCAGATTATCTCTGTTCTTTTTCGAATTTTTCAAATTAGATAAGCACAATGTCACAATCAGTACTTATCTATCGTCCTTTTTCTTTCTTCACACCCAAAATACAATGAATTATAGATAAAAGAGTTTAGACTAAATTTAAAAGAAAAATATGCGTAAGATAAAGAGAGGTATAGGAATTATTTGATAAAATTATAAGAAAAACTGTGTTTTTAGAGTATTTTGATATAAGAATAAAGGATCACTCTTCAGACTTGTCGACGTCGTCGTTTTTGACCAGATTGACATCAACTGAAGGTGTTAGAAGAGTTGCAAGGGACTATATAGACTTCCTCACACCCCATATTACTCTAGGGAGACATGAAATCATTGGCATTTAAAATACTACCCCCACGACTCGACATAGCGCATCTCGATTATTACCGGGTATATTATTCTCGGGGATGTAACGACGCTGTGCTTTTAGGGACGTCCATAGAAAATGCGCTAAAGTGAGGCGGTTATAGTCGAGGAGGGGTCATAAGCCGATATATAGAATCAGAAATAAGGAATGTAATAAATACTGATTATTTTAGTTGATTTTATACAAAAACCAGCAGCACTATCTGCGCGCGATTCATTTCTCTTTTTTGCACACCTTTTGCTAAAAAAGTTCAGAGGATTCTAGACAATTTTAAATCAAAGGATTTAAAATTTTTCTAAGGGATTTCAGAGGTATGCGAAATAATTCAGAATTAAAAATTTTTTAAATTCGAAAATCCTATTGGAAAACTAATGTTGTCAAAGACACAGAAATAGTAAAATATGATACAACTATAATTTGTGATTGTGACAACCATAGAGTTTTTTCCGTGAAGCTTTTCTTCAATTCTTCGGATTTATTAAATGATAAAAAAAATGTATAAACCCAAATCTGATTCCTAATTTGACTCTTCCCTGCAACGAACCCTTTTGTTGGCTAGACCTGGACAATGAGTGTTCGAATCAGATAGTCACGCACACCTAAATTACATTCAATTTAAATTCATAACTCGTACAACGACTTAGCTTACTCCACTATATATAGTGTCTGTCTGTCTATTTCTTTTTTTTGTGATTGCTGATAAGGAAGATTAAACAGTTGGGCGAGATAGCATCAGTGTCTCGCGTGGACGATTAGGGTGAATTAGGATGATTAAAACACCATGCCTGATCCGATATCAAATGTTTAGAAAAATGTTACAAATGAATATAAAGAACAGAATTTCTGAATCGTAAATTAACGGGTAATACCACCTTGTCAATTTTGTTTTCTATTTTCCTTATTTTTTCAATAAAGAATTGCAAATTAAAGGTAAACAACATTTGATTCCTTGACATTTTAGTACTTGTAGCTTAAAACGCGTTTTCATCAAAATCATGTTCTTCGAGCTATATAGGCGTACCTCCAACGCTTAATTACAATTTTCCACCGATTGATTTGAAATTTGAACTGTAGTTTAATAATAACATTCTGTAGCAATGGTACGAGCAAGTACCGATTTTTGAATAAAAAAAGAAAGATTTACCTACAAATTAACGCCATATTCTTAAATCAATATCTTTTATAATTTTTACTTTTTTAGATAAAACAAGGATTTTGTTACTGCGTGGAAACAATAATCCAGGATGGAAATCCGAGTACTGCACCAGTATTGGATTAGTACTCTGTTTCACTAATGTTCTTTCCTCCTGAGAAGCGCTTTTTGAAATGTAGACACGAGTACGGAAGAGTTGAATAGGTATGTTGAGGTTGAGGGAGATAAGGTGGGTAAGGTAGAGTGGTATAGTAGGATAGTGTTGGGTAAGGTAGACGGCAGTGGAGTAGGAAAAACTGAGCGCGCGATGGATGGACAGACAGACGGATCAAGTCCCGTCCCACTCAATCAAGAGCCACGCCTCTCCACGTGCTACCACGTGCAGCCTTTCCGAACACTGGTTGGCTGCTGCACGGTCATGTCAATTTGTAATCGTGAAGCACGTGGTCCAAACATACAACATTCCTGCGAGACGCATGATCTGTCGGAATCTACAGGTTCTTGAAACGTAATTGAGCCAATTAGACTTAATTAGGTCATTTACCGTATATATGTACCTATAATTTGAAAATAAACTACCTTCCTCCAGAAATAAATAGCTTCCTAGTATTTTTAATTTCTCATTTAGAAACAATACAAAAATAACTATTTTTTTACGAATTTCTACATGTCGTATTAAAAAACTTGACTTCAAAATTGACATGGGTGTAATATTCTTTTTATTCGGGAATTATTTTTTCGGTATTTTTTCAGATTGAGGTTTTTTGCCAAAAAAATGTTGTCCCTTTTGCATAATTTATCACATCATTTTTGACGTCATTTTTCAGGTCAATTACTAAGTCAAATTTTGCAGAGTTACAATGTATAAGAGACTACAAAACTGAAAACTAGTTCCGTATCATTTATTTCGAAATAAGATCTCATCTGCTAAGTCAAGATAAAACCAAATTATATATTCAGAATCTAGATTTTCGAAACTATAATTTCTGAGACTTGATTTTATAATGTATAATAAGAAAAGGAAAAAGATGTAAAATTGCTTAGGGATATAATATTGTTATTCATAAAAAATTAGAAACTCTTAATTTTAGTATTAATTCTAGGGAGAGAGCAATCGAATTAACCTCTTTTAAGGTGATTAAATCTCTTCGTTGAAATCATAAGAATGCTGGGATAAATTGTATGAAAATCATATACATATATAAGGAGAGAGAAAATATGAAGTGCCAATGCCTGCCCCTCTAATAGTTCTTATTAATTCGTTATGATTGTATTTTGATGTTAAAAAATTGGCATTTTCTACCGTATATATAGTCGCAAATATTATTTGGCTTTTTACTCGTTTGTGATATAATGAGGAGAGTGAAAACTAACGAGGTCCACATGTGAGCTCTGCAAAATGTGGGTCAGTTCAGCTTCAGAGACAAAAAACTTCATATGTGTGTTTTTGCTAAGAGATTGAGAAGATGATCATTTGAACTACGTCTTTCATTCTGGTTGCTTCGGACGGAAGTTTATACAATATTATATGAATTATTGTCACTGAAAGAAAATTTGAAAATATTTTTAATTTTTTCTCAAAACTGATGTTCTTTCTCCAACATTTAAAAGTAATTCTCTAATATTATTTAGTAAAAATGTATTAGCAAATTACAAATAAACTACGTTTAGAGTAAAGGCTTAATGAGAATGATGGAAAACTAGTAGAAAAAACCTTATCTACCCAGACCACAAAAGTGGAATTACTTATAAGTAGAAAACTCCTGCATAGCCAGACACTAAAGTTTGAACAAGTTATAACAAAAAGTTTTATCAAAGAAGAAATTGTCATTAAAGAGTTGACAAATTGCAGATGAAAGAGTTCAGAAGCGTTAAATCGTTAAATAATATTAAATTTCTATCAAAATGAATAGGAAATGGAATTTAAGAGTATTGTCTTAAATCGTCAGCACAAATAGGAGAGTACACTTTCCAATCGACGCAAACAGTAATCAATATGTCATGAAGATTTTATCTCATCCGATCACATGGCTCGTAAACAGAGATTGCTATCTAAATGGAATAAAAACGTTTGACCCGAGTTTGCCGAATGTGCAATAAAACAAGATGAAGATAACGTATGAGTTAAAAAATGCAATAAATTAAGGGATGCCCGTATTTTTTCTCTGATAAAGATTTAATACCATTTTATATAATATTTTTAATTAAAGTCCGGGCATACAGGGGTTTTTCTACATATATACACAATTTTCACTTTTTATGGTATTTTAAAGCTGGATCAAGTTTTTTAATACATTAAAAAATGAAAACTTAAAAATTTTAAAGATTGCTCTATTATTTCAATTCAAGTCATCAATTCCTCAACAAATTTCAATCGCGTAGCGGTATAAAGTAAACTGGGATTTACAGTCTTCTGCAGAGGGATTAGCAGTCATAAAGAAAAGTATTGTGTGCTTGCAATACTGAAAGGTTTTGAAAAATTGAATAAAAGCGGTAATGAGTCCTGCGATAAATAACGAACTCTGATATACAAAGTCTTGGTGAGCAATGTCGAAGCTATCACGAAAGCAATGTGATCGGGTCCTACTTTCTCTCGTGCACGCACTCATATCACGCAGGATTTAAGAGAGCGCGCGAGATGCGCCTATATATGTGTGTGTAACGGACCAGGTATGTATAAAATATACACACGAATATAATATATATATATAGACACAAGTATGATAAGTATATGACCGGACAAGTATCAATGTGTATAATACTGCATACACGTAACACGCACATTGACTGTAAATCCGCGTGGTAGAGCAAATCCGGGAGAACAGCCGGCGCGACGAGGTAATTAGATTCATAGCACGGTTAAGGGGTTGGGGAAGGTTTATGCGGATACCCAATATTATCGCCTCGAGGATTTATCGGTCGAGCGTGAGTATCTCACCTACGCCGAGTATAACATGCTTTCCGGCACCCAGGTAGCGATACTCGATTTATCCGCGTGTTTACCCGCTGCTGACCCGCCGTGTACCTGCAGTAATTGCACCCGTAACTAACTCGTCCTCAAGAATATATGTTGTATATCCTCGTTCCGTTATCCGATCGAGGTACGAGCTGAATCGCTTCGAGCACCACAAGTCTAGGATCTAGGCTTCACGGGCCTCCAGGCGCTATTAAGTAGTCCTCTTCCGAGTGACTGATGGCGCCTGATTTATTGGAGATAGAACTTTGGAAGACGATCAAGAAGAACGAGCAGTAGTTTTCGAAAGTGAGACGCGGCCAGATACGATGTTTCGTTTATATTATGCAGCCAGAGTGTCCTCCTTTGCTGAATCCCTCACTATGCTGACGCGATCACGTGTTGTAACTTCTTATTAGAAAGGAACTCAAAAATTAAATTGCCCCTGAATTGGTATTAACTTTAAACAACTTTTGATGAAAATTTAATATTCAAATATTTGCAATAACAAAATACATCCGCATACTTAATAATTTTACAGGCTATTGAAACCAGAAAGTTGTAGTGACTCGATGAAGTAATAATTTTAGTATGTCATTCTTTAAGATTTATAAATAGAAGTATAACATCATAATTTAAATAACGATATAAATTATTGCTAAGTTGATAAAGAAATAAATCGCGATTTGTCACAAGTCTACGTTTTTCTCAATATTATTTTAAGACCTGGCATAATGAAACTACATCTGAGAGAAATATGGATGTGGTGTCATTGTCTTGTAACAACTGGAAGGCACATAATGACGATTTGCTAATGAAAAGAAGCTGAGGAGGCATTGTTATAATCGCAACAAAATTTCTTTCTGCTTATAACTTTGCACAAACTTACATTAGCAGACGTTGACGGATAACTTATATAATCGTGACTACTGCAGACGTTTATGCTGTCTCCGACTTGGATCCCTATGTTGTTGAGGATTTATATACCTATCACGAGTCTTTCATATAGTTATGAAGGTCTCACAGAAGTCACGTATTCTTCGACCTGAACAATCCTTTGAATTTCCTACTGGATGTTACGAGGTGCTTAACAATGACAACCTGATCGTGGTGAACTATGCTCCACACTGAGAGCTTTTGACAAAAGCAAAAAATTTAAATTGGTTCATGGTGGTTCATGGAATCTGGTTGCAGAATAATAAGTAATACTTCATTTTCTTCCAGTTTCAAGCTTCATAAATGTGAACAATTTAAAAAATCTATAAGAATACGAGAAACCTCAATTCACCATTAAAATTATCAATTCTAAACAATAGTTTTACAGCAGCTAGACAGTAAAATAAGTAGAAATAAACGTGTTCCCAATTCTATTTCAGTAATCTACATCGTGCCTAGAATCAAGGTCATTTGATAGATAAGATCGGCTTGGTTAGATGTTTAACACTTTCAATATACCACTTAATCCAATTTTTGTCTACATTTCTTCTCAATCACTACATATTTGGTATTAATATTAAAATATTCGATTTTATTATATGCGTGAAAAGATATCCTGATGTTGACTCATATTACATAAGTTTACCGAATATTAAATCTTTAGAGAGTTTATGAGACAGTTAATGTAAATTCGATACGTCGAATACTTTATTCAACATTGGGTTACGTATATCTGACAAGTCGTAGTTAACCTGTCTAATGTGCATGGTGTAGCATATTGAGAAGTAAATCTGATAATAATTATGTCAATTTACTTGGGACAAAATCAGCTAGTGCTTATGTCAGAGCAAAAGTTATGAGAAACGTATTAATAAACGTAATATTTAGATGGTCGTTGAATAATTTATGAATATTTTGTTCTATTCTATAGATTTTGGACTGAGATATTATTATGTATATGAAAATATGTTTATTAAAAATAGAAATATCGACCAGAGCTTCGTCAGAACTGCATTTTAAACAGGGCTAAATAAAGCAATTTCTGCACGATGAGTAAATAAACCACACAAATCTCAAAGTATAAAATGATAAAAGAATAAGCATATAATCTTTAATTCTAATCATTCTAATCCCTTATACATTACGCGAGTACAACAGTACAACTAATAACAAATTATCAGAGTGCTAATGCCGGGATGAAAGTATGAGTGTTATGGCTCTCGATGACAAATGACTTGAAGGACCTACCTGAGAGTCATATTTGTATTTGCTCTCATGTAGCTTCGTGCTTATCCCTGTTTTGAAAACTAATCGACGATCGCGTGTTTACGGATCGTATCGGTGTTGATCTTGCGAGTGGTAAGTAAAGGGACAGAGAATAGTATAAGGAAAAAGCAAAAGGGGGAAAAAGAGGAATGGAGAGAGAGAGAGAGAGAGCTGCTTGCGACACACAGGCGCATGAGTTAGGTATAGATATAGATAGTCATAGGCAAAGGTAGGTAAAGGTAGGTAAAGGTAGATATATCGCCCCCTGACCCGGCGAACTACCGTGAGACCAGCTTAGCTCCGACTCGGAGAGCACGCTCTTTACTCTCTTGCTGTTAGCTGTTCTGGCTGTTAGAGCGGATAGTCTTGCCGGCTCTACTCTGACTGCCTATTGCCCATTGCCTATCTACTTTGTCTATGCAGACTCTAGGACTGTAGAAGTATACATTGACTTGCTTGACTCTCGGCGAGAGCGAGTGTAAGAAATACCCAGCCATAAATAAAGAAATATCCGCGGAGAAGGGAAGAAAGGATGTGTCGTGGGTGCTGGGTGCAGCGCGGTGCGCGCCAAATCATATCGGCATCGCAGCTCCATGGAGGCGAAAGTATGCATAACCGCGTACCGTAAATCTCTCAAAATAACGGACTCTTCGGTCATTCCACAAAAAAAAAAGTTCCAAAACTATTACATTATAGTCTTGAATCTGAGGAATGACTTCGATTTTTACTAGATATGAACTTTTTGTTTAGTTTAAGACCTCAGAATCGTAAAATCAGCTTCTCAATCTTCTCATTTGCGTAATATGTAATCTTCAGTAATTTTCATAAATTGATTGAAGTCTCACATGTCATAGAATAAAAATGTAATTACCTTTACATCAAAAACTGTGAATATATTGTATAGATTATTGAATAGTTTATGTTGATATCTTTCCAGGTAGATTTTAATCAGTGTATCTCAGAAAAGTTGTATTTCATTTTGATATTGAATGCCCTTGGATATTTTCCTTCCATTGGATCAAATTTCAAAAAATCTCATCACTCTGATTTGATGCTTATATGTAAATGTCAAAGTTGAAAATGTCTTTTTAAATAAATACCTACATCGAGTCGCAATTATCTCAACATGTGAAGATCAGTATTAGTACAACAGATAATTGAAACGTCGGTTAATGTATACGGTTAACTACGAAAACAATTTATGTGTAAAAGGTGCATTCAACCTATTAGTTCCCAAGCACGGAAAACGTGCCGCTACAATGTTGCAGTAAACACCACTTATTATACTTAGTTGTGATACTTAAAAACGTAAAATTGTACAAATAAATTATTATCCTAAAAAAATTCTCCACGGATACATAATAAAAGTTGCTCGCGTAGTAAATTAGTTCAAGGTGATGATTCTCAATTTTTCAGTAGTTACCTCCGGCTTTAGTCAGACTAATGCAGCAATCAGGCTACACATGTAGCTGATGTGTTTAATTTATGTTGGAAAAAGACGTCATGCTTGAAAAATTCTTAACGATTTTGTAATATCAATTTTACAAGAAGATAATTTATATAGAACAAAATATTATATGTTAATATAAAAAGCTGAGTCACTGTTGAAAGAGAAGATTAGTCTGAATTCTTCAATTATTTTTTTTTACACATAATATTATGTATTCGTTTCAATATTCTCAAGTGTAATGTAACGAAGGAAATATCATCCATTTATAAATCTTGTAATATTTCTTGAAGGTGACTGACTAGATTCTACTCTTGAATAATAATCGAAAGATGATAAATATTTCTCTGTAATAAAGTACGTACTCTGACAATTCATAGGCCTTCCTCACGTTGATAATAATAATAATTGACAAGTTAGTCATCTTTTTTCAGTTTATTATTATTTTCTTACATTCTTCTGCATCTTTTTCAGGGATAGCACCGTTATTGTCCTTCGTCTGGGCGAACAGCAAGAGAAGATTTGAAGGAGAACGTCTTTTCGAAAGTAGTCGAGCCGATTAGGACTCGTAGAAAAAGGAAGTTTATAGAGATGCTCACGGGAGAACGTGATCGGCCATCGCAAAAAAGGTGTCTGATATCAAGCTCCACCCACATCCGGATATTCGCATGCGTGCAGAACTTGACATTATTGATCCATCGGTTGCTAAGAGACCTTGAAGAATTTAGATGGGAAGACTCGATGGATAAGGAATTGAAGCGATCGTGTCACCAAGAAAGTAGTTCGGGCATCGAGCTCTCCACTTCATCCATATTTTTTTACACTTGGAATAAAAGTAATTTTTCCGGAAAGATTATTAGAAATCAAAACCTATATTCAAATTTGGTTTTGTGTTTTTAGTCTTTTGGTTAAACAGGTTGCATAATTATAGATTTATAGGCAACCTTCCTCTATACCAATATTTAAATAATTAATTGCTATCATGTGATTCCTCGTAATTTTGTTAAAATAGTAATTTATGAAATAAATTATAACTGGCAGCGAAAAACGAGTCGTTTTAAAATTTATTAATGGTCCTTTCCATAAATCTGGGATTAAGACTAGTTCTGAACGCATCTTCTGACAAATTATGCAAGTGATCATTTGGCCAACAGATTGTGGTTTGACCGGTCTTAATTGCAATCGACCCATGCGTGTAAGGAACTTGGCAAAATATTAAAATAGAATTGATTCGGAAGAAAGACGCAGAAATACGGTCTTTAATTCAATCCAAAAATTCATGCAAACGACCACACGTGCGGGAGGCTAATAGGCTGAATGAGTTGGTCGTTTCAGGTGAAGCAACCTAAATGGGATCAAAAAATGGTTTCTAAACATGGTTACTCAAAGCTATAAAAAATAATTTGCTATTCTATATGTGTTAATTGGAGACTGATTAACTTTTGTCGTTAGAAACGTAAATATGACATTTTATTGCACTAATGATTTTGATTTGTGACTTTTTTCAAAAATTGCAGAATAAAGAAGCCTCTAACAGGAAAATATGATGTTTCTCTAGTTAGAGAAATAATTTCTTGAAATGATGGCGTAAAGAAACATGTGTCGTATTTTTATTTAGGTGTAAGAGCGTCTTCCATTCATTTATCAGATGGCATCTTTCATTTTATCGCTTTACGGTGGTATACGGTATTTACCGGTCTCTCTCGTCCTCTCACTCTCGCTGGTTCTTATCTCTCTTATTGCTTCGCCTCATGCACGACTCTCACTCTCTATAGAGATTCTTGCACGAACGACAACAGTAAACTCGTTAGAAGAAGAAAAAGATTCAAATCCGTTAAAGTTGACGAAAGAGAGGAAGATGAAAAAGAGAGAGTGGTTCATACACAAATTAGCGCCCAGGTAATAATCTATGACAAATAAGAAACCAAATATATACCTGTCTTAACTTCATTTATGCACGATAATCGACAAAGTCAATCTAAAATCCTGCGATCGTAAAATCCTCTCTACCTTTGGCAATGGAGTCAAATGGATATGGATTGGAAACAAATTATGTCTAGAAAAGAAGAGAAATCTATCCGTTTCTACATCTTTCAACTTTTCAGCAGCTAGCTAGGGTAGTTAATTACCTCTATAATAATTGTAAAAATTGTATTTCACGCTAGAAGGCAAGCTCGATCTTGAGCCTAAAAATCGGATATGAATCGGAATTTGATTTTTTTGCTCTGGCTATGGTGAAATTTTGTCACGACCTTTGTCGTGCGGCAGTACCATAATGCTCTTTGAGATCGCGAAATACAGTTTATCGGAAGAAGGGAAACTAACATGCAGGCAAGTAGCCGAGAAGAGACTGGTCCCAATTAGCCGTAAAAGAGAAGCCTCCATACACGAGCGGCTTGCGACTTCTCGAGGGAAAGGATCCTTTAGATATGTAACTATCTTCATACCTATATGTCGGGGTCATCGGTCTTCGCGACGCGCCTCTATAACAACTTCTAACTAACTATCAATAGTCACAGTTACGGATATCTAAATAGCAAATGAATCTTTCACGTGGAAATGTTTATATATGGATTAAGGCGCCATAAACACCTAATCCACTATTTATTTCCTTAATTCTCATATTCATCAGAAAATTGTGATATATTTATAGGTCTTATGGCTGAGTTCGCAGAGAAGTTGTCATGTAGAGTGTGATTTTCAAATAAAAAATTTTTAATACTTTATTTTTAATGAAATATTATTGATGATCCATCACTAACTCTTCCTAGAGGATGTCTAGCTGAATTGAGCAAAATATGTTTACATCGCTGATTTACAATTTATTTATCATTTATCAGTTTCATTTTATATAATTTAATTAAAATTCTCTACTTCTGTTTTATGATTCTGTTACTTTGTGAGTCTAGAAAGCTAATAAAAATGCAAAATCTCGAGAAATTTTTTTGCGACGTGTGTATATAGCACTAAAAGAAATACACAGAATAACTAATATAACTTTTTAAATAAATCTCTTTATATCAATTGTCAGTATTAAGAGATCTTGAGCACAGGTTCGAGGGCTTTTGAACGTTATTTTCTCTTCATGTATCACCTATGTAGAAGAATGGTTTATTATAAACCTCTTGGATCTACTAGAGACTTATGTAAACATTGTGTGCTTTTCTTTAAACACAATAATGTTTTATTACTCGTAACAGTAGCGTAACAATCCCTTTTTGATTTAAAAAATTGTTTCTCTAAAGAAAAAATACAATTTCTTGAAATAAAGATAAAAAAAATTCAGTTAGAATCTTTGTTAATCTTTACTATTATATAAAGTAGGAACAATCTCTTAATGATCAAATGATGATTGAAGACTGAGATATATATATACATATTTCGTACATACACCAATGGATTCACGAATCTATTCATTATTTTTAGCGTTGATGGTAAAATTTTAAGTGTTTGTAACTTTATGGCAAAGTTCCTAGTTTGAATAACTATAAACGGCGTGAAACTGATCATTAAATTGTATACATGGTATCATATATACTTGCATTGCCCATTTGTTTTACAGAACCTTACATAAGAGCAATAATCATTCGGATCTCAAATACCGGTTTTAGACTCTTCAAAATGTTTCAAGTTTTTCTTAGGACTAGATTCAACTGTGTTGTTTTATACATATTTTATATTCTTTTTTATGATTCTAGAACAAGGACTGCATTTTGGATATTCGAGAATCACAATAGATATTTTTGAAGAAATAAAAAAGGAATATAAACAGGAACCAGGTGGTAACGTTGATCGATAAAAGGATGAATGGGTTTACTAATAATAGTACTGGGAGAAATTATATTGCGGTGATCCTGCGGTTTTAAAGAATGGTGGGCGCCGCGATATGTGAGAAGATTGTTGGGTGGTGGGTGGAACTTAGTCGGTTGGTAGGTAGACATAATCATACAAGTATCCTAATCCTTCTTCGCTTTCTACAAAGCCGCGGGGCACATAGCCTTCTCCTGGCAAGATTCGATTTGGTCATTCCCATCTTCGGAACCTGCATACTCAATTACTCGCAAACAATTCGAAATGCAAGAACGAAAATGTAATTCGTCTTTCGAAAAATCGTCATCGGTCGTTTTCTATTTTTTACTTCTCACTCTGTCAGTTTGGACCGGTTGACTCTTATACGGATTGAAAGTATTCAACTTTTTTCGCGTCTCGTCGAATCAGTAATACTTTCGGTAACCTCACACACAAGACTTTTGACAGCTTTGCCTTAACCCACTTATTAAAAAAACAGCAAAATGCATCAAATAAATTAGTAAGTAAGATATGTTGAGTTCTAATGCTAAAATAGACTCCCGAGTTTATATATAACATTATATTAATTGGAGTATCCAAAAAAAGCATTCCATTTTAAGTGAAAATATCATGTTAACAACCTGGAAACGTATTTATACTCAACTATTTTCAGATTATTCTCGTTGTCAAAACGATTGCTGTCAAAATAATAAATTTTAAAGAGATTTAAAAGGACTGGGTTAGATTTAATTGAATTTTCATTAATTTTATGAAACTCATTGAAAATATTTTTAAATCTTTTACTTTATAATTGTGGTTGACTATTTATAATAATAAAATTTGCTCTCTAATGGAATTAACATAATTATAAGAAAACTTCGAAAACATGTTTCCTTATGAAGGAGACATTATTTAAAATATTTATTAAGCAACAGCACTACGATTTTTTATTTATCAATTAAATACTTTTTCTGAGAGCTTTAAAATTCTGAAGTCGACTTCCTTAAAACCTGCTATCAAAAAGTATAAAAAAAACAATAATTAGCGACAAACTTATCTGAAATTGATTTAGAATTGCTACATTAATCGAAGCAAGTTCTCAATTTGGAATCAGTAACATGAGCAATGGAATGAAACGAAACTCGTTGATACGATAATTTCTTGCACTTTCCCAGTAGGAGGAAATTTGCAACTGGCGCTGTTCTGCGCCAGTGAAGTTTACAGTACTGGCTCAGTACTGGCCAAAACCAGCAAATTGGCCTGGTACCACTTCTACTACCTAGGAATTGTGGCTAAACTTGTTGAGTGAATGCGTAAACCAACCGGCAGTGAGAAGGAAAAAGGAAGAAGCAGGGAAAGGGATGGGGTGAAAAGTAGTAAAATGACCGAGAGTATATGATAAAAATATACTATAATAAATATAAACAGTGATTATATGTTTCGCTGTTTATGATATATTAGGACTTTATGGTGATTTTATACAACAGCGGGTAAAAGTAGACTTTTTCCAGGTCTGCAAGGCGCTATTATCGATGGCAAGATCGCGATATGTCGCAATCGCATCTGGTATTCCAAGTTCATTGAAATTACCTTCGCTTTTAAAATAATTCTAAATGCGATTGCTTCAGATTATTGCTTTCTGAATGAATCGATACGAATTTTTTGCAAAATAAATTTTAAAAATTTACAACTTCTAATAAAGGAGTCTTTATCGAAAAATACAGGGACAGTAATAATAGAGTGCCAAATATTTCGAAATTCCGAATTACAGGTTCAACTGATTTTATGATCTTCAAAGTACTTCTCTAGATGTTGTGATAATATAATAATTGTGATAATATTTTTTATTGCAAGTTTTATTATATTTTAAAGAACTAACCAACTAAGTCGGTTTAGATATTTTCCCATAAAACAGGGTAAAGATTGCGGAGTTGGGTATGTATTGTCATTATTTTCTTAGACCGACGGTTCTGATTGGAGTTTAATTATTAAGAATTTTTAATTGTTTTTCTCTTTTCTAGTAATGAGAATTCGTCACCTTCACGTATGTCTCACGGGTGGAAATTTAATAGACGATACTGTCACTTCTTAAACTGACGGCGAGTCAATGGAGCGAAGTAAGCAAAGTCAGAACCGGTTACGGTTCGTGTAATTGCTATGTATAAATTTAGACTGCACTGAGCGAGCAAACCAGCCAGTGAAGTGGCAGTGGTGGCGGTAGCTATGACTACTTTTAAAACGCAGCTGTACTTTTGCAGGTAGCTAACTGGATTTTGATTCTAAACCCAATGCAAATTTCAATGCATTAAAATCTGACTTTTTCATACTAACAGTATTTCTATAAATCTTAATTAATTAAAATTTAATGAGGATAAGAGCTTCCTCTCTGCTAATGAAAGAGAGCTCTTAGAATTAATGATGCTTCAATGCCAAAAATGCATTACTAAAAGTTTATTTATTTGATTAATCAATATGAACATTTTCATGACTCGAAATCAACACTTTTTTCTTAGCATGAGGCTAATCGATTCCAATGGACTAGCTGAAGACAATGTTACAGTTAACTCCACCTTCTTCAATCTTTAAAACAGCTTTCAAACTTTCTTTTTTAGAAGACTGATGAAGTATTGAAATTCTTCCTATGCAATGTTGTAAAGGAGCTAATTAAAAATTCAGGAAACCTGTTTTATTTGTTACCAGATTCACTGAATTCTAGTTCTCATAATTTATCAGATTTCCATAATGACCATCTCCTCTCACTTTTTGTTATTCATTATTCTCAAAAGCCTTTCTTAACTGAAAATAAAATTTGGGACTACAGAGCATTGTATATATCATTGCTGGCCACCTGAAGTCCAGGTGATCAGAGTAATTGATTGAAGTGAAAGCAAGATCTCCCAGTACCGGCTTGCTTGTGTCCCTGACATAAGTTACAATCTGAGTAATTGCCTGAACATACGAATTTAAGTTTGACAATAGAAGAACTATGCGGGGAGATAAATATTGATGCGACTACGGAAGATGTCTCGAACTAGCCTAGATTATTTGAATTTGACAGAATGGCGGCAAAAGACGAATTTTCAAATATTCTAGACAGTGGTGTTGACTATAAGCTCGTTAATAGTCCTTATGTACCGTTCAGCCGTGCCAAGGTCGGCCAAGCGCGGTGAGATATCTTTGTTAATCAATCAAAGTAGTGAGTACCAATGTTAGGTACGCATTTCCGCATGTTGCGACTTTCTGAACAAGAAAATTGTATGGTATGAAAAGAAATACTGTTTTAGATCTATAAGAAAAAGCTTTTTTTGTTTTAATGTCATTCTATATTATTATAGTCACTGAAATTTTAAAAAAATTTCTCCTAATAAAACTTTAAATCCAGGGTGTTTAGTTATCAGGCAATTTGAAATATCCGGGTTTTTCCCGGTTTTCCAGTCCGCTAGACACCCCGGATTTTGGAATGCAAATTTGAAATACTTGAGAATCTTGAATGAGAATTTTTGGGGTCAGGAAGGCATAGTTGTTCTAAATCGTAGTATGGGTGTCGCGTATAAATCGCTCTCATGCATACCAATCATACGAGAGATCGAATCTCTGCAAGAGTTGACTCGCAGTGAAGGTGCTATTGCCCATTTTCTTTCTTTTTCCCTCCCGCTGACACTCTCTTTCCCTTTTTTATTTTTCGTCCATTTTTCGAACTGAAGTCGAGCATTCACAGAGAAATTAAGCGTAAGGAGAAATTGATATCAATATTAAATCTGTCCCGAAACTGGTTCTCCAACGATCTTACTATTCTGGTTGATATTCTTTTTGATACGAACGAGCTTTTCCTGACTGCCCGGAACGCAGAATGATCTTACGTATATGAGAAACTTGCTATCGTATAGAAAAATATTCCGTTTACAAACATATTGAACTCTCAAATTTTTATTTTAATACAGAAAACTATTTTTTGATGAGTCATATGTAAATGTTATAATTTTATATCTTATCATATGTAGAGTGTTTAATAAATTAATGAAAATGTATGCAAATTTATTGATAATAGCTTCTTGGGTATGAAATAATTACATATGATACAAATTAAAGGGAATTGATCTAATAAGAAAATTATAGAACTTTGAATAAATATCTTTCAACGATAGACCAATAGACTATTATAGTAAATGAACGAGTCTATAAAATCTGCCCCCTTTTGACCTGCTAAGAAGTGAGATGTTTATTAGAATTGACAGAATGATCATTAGAAATGCCTCAAGTGTGTGACATGACATTAAAAGTGTAGAAAGAGGAAGAAGTCGTGCGTTGCAAATGATGTAGCCAATTTTCATAGCTCCGGTACTTATCCTCTTAAATATTAATATTTTTAACGTTACATTTTGTCTTATAAACAATTTTTTATACCACACTTTTCACTAATTAGAGTCAATTTTACTTATCTAAACAAATTTTCGAATATGCTACCATGTAAATTAAATAATATTCATTTTGAAGAATACTTTTAATGTACACAATGAAATAATGCACAGAAAATTTTGCGGAAAGCAACACCAAGAAGCTAGTGAAATGCAGGAGATACCCGAGCTATCAGCAAAGATATTTATCATACTTTATAATAATCACCTCCATATATTTGCTTTCAGTTGTCATAAAATATGAGAATACTTCTCATAAATAAATGTATTTCAGCATCACGTACTTTCTATTAGGGATGGATAAATAATCATTCTTGGAAAATTATACTTCATCTCGCACACAGTAATAACACAAGAAATATGTATTGAATATTAATTATCATTAGTATTGAAAATGCATCTGCATATTTTGGATAATAAATTATATCAAAATATGTTTGTTGGGGAGATTTGTATAATATTTGAGCAGTAAATTCTAGATTTCGAATTTTAAGGATCAGTAATACATGAGGGAGGCTATGGTTTAATAACCAACAAACGTAGAATGCAACGGTCAAGAGAGTGATTTAGTCGATTAGGTCGAGCGTCGCATACCGAAAGACTGACCGAGTCTACAAGCGGATCGGAGATCCCGTATTTCAAGGCCATCGTGCTCGTAAAGTCCATTTTTGCTTCTCGTTCTCCCTTATAGCCTTTCAATGGACTTTCAATGTCCATGCAACCTCAGGTAGTCTTCGGGGTAAGAACACAGGAATTTTAAATTAAATAAAGAACAACCGATACCCTTCGGGTAGAAAGGGACCGTGAGACTATAACTGCTATATCAACTACCTTTTTCTATCACTGGACTCGCTAGACTTCTTTGAAGATATGTATACCAATTTTAAAATTACTCTTTAATAGATTTGACACTTTTCGAATTTGAAATTGAAGAGAGCTTTCACATTTTAATTGGGAGATCCATTCTGTTTGAAAAAAGTAGTTATATAAATGTTTGACTTTTCTCACCTCGATATGGAAGCTTCCAATTCACTTAATATGAAAGTTTAACACTTCAATTTAGGCTTTGTAAAACAATTAGTCCTACTTGAAGTATCCAATTTTTTTCTCATATATAAACTTGAGAGGTTTTGAATTGAATTATACGATTATGCAATCAAATCTGGGAGAGTGAGTAATAATTCATTTTTGTGACATAAGTTAGACATGAACATGCAAAAAATTCTCCCAAAAATCCTAAGTATAATGAGGCATTAAAATTTCGCGAAGGTATGTGTCAGATGAATATGTAAGTATTACATAAGATTGGTGTTAAGTAATTGTTCACCGAAGAGGTCAATGACTCTTTTATCGCCTGGTGCATAAATTCTCCCATTTAGCCCGATTTATTAAAATGGGGATCTAATATAATTAGGCATTATAGGGCAACGATGTTAGTAGTGACATCTTAATCTTATGTTGGTATTCCGACCTTAAAATAATGCAATTTAACCGAGATCTTGTTAATAATGAAATGGGGTATTGAAGGTAAAACATATTTGAACTTTAACTAGCTTTTCAGGATAAATAAATAAAATTCCCTATAACAATTAAGTGAAGAAACTTTCAGAAAAGAAGATAAAAAAAAGTTTAGGAATTTTGAAAGCACGAAGGAACATATGATGAAATTGGTAACGAAATGAATTTGAAAATTGGGCGAATATTCGACGGAAATTGTAACTTTCTAAATTCGTATAGATAAACATGTTTATTAGTAATGCGAATCTTATTAGAATTTCTTCTCAAGGAGTCAATAGTTTACTTCAGGTTTCAAGCAGTCTAACGACTCGCGGTGCTCTCTAAAGTTCAATAATCTGTTATTTTTCAGTAGTAAATTATCCCGAGGTAGATACTTATCATAAAGATAGCGTTGCTAAGGTGATGTAACAAGCTTGAACATCATCGGATATATGGGAATATGTGCTGTTGCAACATCGACGAAATGCGCTTAATTATGCGAAATCACTTTTTTTTAATTATCGACTAGCCGCTTCTTATCGAGGACAACTGGTGTTGCTTCCACCTTGTATAAAGTTTCCGTGAGTCAGTCTTCTTAACGGCGTGAATTTCACAGCCCATCCAATAAAATCAACTGAAGGCTTTTGCCAATCTCTGGCAAGAAGCCAAACGCGGAGACCCGGACTGGGCAAAAAGATTCGTCGAATTTTGCGTACAAACATCTCAAAGAGAGCAGTTTCTCCTTTTCAACGAAATAGGCATGTGGATTTCCATTTGACCTTCTTTATATTCATGAAAATCATTTCTTTAAATTCAATTTCTATAAACTTTAAAATTCTTATATGGTTTAAAATTAGGTGCATCTATATTCACTGATTGCAGAAGGAACGCATCCTCAATAATCATTCTACCGCTTTGCAATTTATGTAAGAGTCTAAATTAGATTCCAAAATGTTTCGCAAATTATTTCCTTCAATTTTTCCGACATATTTTATTTTCAAATAAATAAAACTTTTATGTACTGCAAATAGTGAGAGTTGCACATCTTCTTAGTGTAAGTATTATATGTTAATCGAATTGACACTCTCACCTCGACGTGTTATAAATGAGAAATATGTCCATGAAGTTTACATGAATTTTAGGAATTTTTGTGAAAAGAGAAAGAATTTTTATCAATTCGAATAGTGTACAGCAATTTTAATGGTAGATTTAAAAAAAGTTTATTTTTTTTTGTATGCACTTAAATATTTAATCATTCATTTGGTAAGCAATTGAATTAATCAAAAACTATGAATAAGTCATATTTTGTTGATTCACGATCTAATCTATACTATAAATAAAATAGTAAATGTATAGATATATCGGCAACTAAAATTATAAATCATCAAATATAAACCAGCCTTATTAGTTTGTATCAAAAGATCTAACACACAGGTTTAAAAAAATATAATACTTGTGGAAAGAATTTTACTCAACAAATAGTTAATGAAATAATTCAGTTGCAGAGTGAAAACTACAGACTACTTATACGAAAAAGCGATAAAGAACCTCAACTTTCATTTAATTAAACAACTTCCCTTGTAAACTTGGAGCATTTGCATGCAGATCTTACCAGAGAAGCGAAGCTTTCTACATCTTTTTTCTCGATTTACTCTCGCAACTTTTATTTTGTACCCATAAGAATTTCAGGAAGAACTTGATCAAACTAAAGATGGCTTTACAGGTAAAAAAAAAAAGTAATTTTGGTTGCTTAACTCATGCATGGAAGAAGAGAGAGATGCGTACGGCGACATTGGTAAGTATGTCCCATCAACACAGGAGATTTCTACTTAACTTTCGACTGTTAGTTCCCACCTGTTATCAAACTGCTCAGTTGCACACATTATATATATAACGGATATTGTATAATGAGCGATCCTCTTTAACTGCCCAGCGACCGCGCGGCCTTGCTCTCTGTCTCTCTCTATCTCTCTCATTCGCCTCCTCTGCCCTTCAACCCCCAGCGCAACCCTTGTCTTCAGAAAGCGGCATCGAACCATTCCTACCCTTTATCCCGCTTCCTCCCGTTATCACCACCCAGTAAGCTGACCCAGCTGATCGTTCCACTTCCCACACCCCAAACCCCTCTGTGACGTCAGATTTGCGTCAGCAGAATTACGTCACCGTTATGCCGCAGTTCCGTTCATCGATCGCTGTACCGTCTTTGCACACCCTCGAATATATGGCTGGTCAGTTTCGTCGACTTCGTCATTAATTAACCACCTCAACAATGAACGCGTCGTCGATGAAAATAATAATCAGGACAGATCTGCAATTTTTAATTGTAAATAATGAACTGAGAAAAGGTTGACCGGATTCAGGCGGTGGTGATTGAGAAAAATTCAGATGGAAGTAGGAGGAATATAAATATAGGGGTTCGATCCATAAATAAAAGCGAGATAATGGAAAATAAGAGCAATAGCCTATATTCATTGTTCAGGAGAAATGTTCAATATTGTGAAGATTACTTCGAAAAATTTGACCTTCAATTTATATCACAGTAAAATTGTTGATTAAAAGGCTAATTTTATTAATGTTATTGTAATGTAATATAGGAAAAAATTGGATGAGGGAAGAGAATAATTTTTTCGAGGTTGAAGGTCATCGATTTTAATTAAGATGCCTTTTCAACAATGGATGTCTTCGGCTGACCGGCCTTCGGTGTATCACGGAACGTTTTCTACTTCCCCATCGACCCTGAGAAATGCTGCACGAATCGTTAGCCTTCTAACCTACATTTTGACTTCAGGTAAAATCTCTTTCTTTTGGACGATAGGAGGAACTAAAGAAATTGAAAATAGAAAAATTGGCAAACTATAGTCAAAGATCTTGTAAAAGATGCCCTGTCAATCAATCAATAATAATTTGCTTCTTTATTCTAAGTTAAGTAAATGGAGAAATTTTCTGCAAAAAGGTTTATTTATCTATAATTTGATTAGAAATTTGAATTTAAGAATTAAACAAATTAATTTATATATCCTCCAAAACAGTCAGCGGATTTCTCCTTTATTCTGAAAGATATTACGAAGCTGATGAAATGGGAATATTTCGATGCGGCAAAATTCAGAAATTGAATTAATGTCAGAATTTCAATAAGAACATCAAAATCCGACTTGAAAGAGCAACATAAATTCAGGAAAAATATGCATATCGTAAAATCACGATATTTTAAGCTGTATATGCTCTGAGATATGTTTTTTTATTGTTGACTGCAAAGTACTTTCTCAACATTAATTTACCAATTTATTTTATACAGACATTTCAAACGTGTTAAAAATCTTGTAATTTTAAAGCACATCTGTATATTCGCTCTTATAAGAAAAGAGTATGTTTCACTCTGCAGACCAATTACAAATATTTTTTATATCTTGAAATATAAATGAAAGTACTTGTCATTTAATGTATACCTACATATGATATGAATAAAGAAACCTTTTTATTCTGAAATTAAAACTTCCATAAAATTAAAAGTTCATAAATATTTAATAAAGTTTCTTAGACGTCATTTGCCACCCCTTTCCGTGTGAATTATGTGTTATATAGGGTGGAAAAAAAAATTAAGTTCCTTTCTCTAGATACTCAGTCTAAATATCTAGATATTTCCTATGAATATGTAATTCAATTTTCCGACTATCTATTATAGATATTAAGTTTGAATATCCATTTTTCCCTGTGTGTGACAATAGGTGAAATACATTTAATAACAACAGTTCGTTGAAAGAATACTGTTATTGTTGAAAACACGTGCAGACTGTCAAGAGACACGTAAGAAAAGGAGGGAGAAAGCATGCTGTTAAATTCGCACGGTTATGGTAATGACTACGTCGTCGTCGACGAGTTCCCGGCGACAGAAATAGCGTCGTCGTCCTTGGCAAGTATGACGTCGAGCGTCGGTCGATTCCTTGCGGGGGCGATAGTGACGTCAGCTGATGCCACCGTCGGTCGTTGGTTTATTCCCTTTTTACACCCCACAAGGTGTCTCTTCAGCAAACTACAATTGATGCCCGACCATTGTTTCCACGCTTTCCATGGGTTAATAGCTAATGCAATTCCCATACACGCTTTTAAATTTAAAAAAAAAATTTCAAGTGGCGCCAATTTCTGCTGAATCATCTGTGGCGGAAGATGTTGTCAAACATCTCTGTTATTCAATAATAGAAAATCAGGGACATCTACGTGAATGATTTATATATTCTGGCTGGTATTTACCGTTTATTGCACTGGAATCAAATTGGGTTCTCAATTAGAGTCTGATGTTTTAAAGAGTTTAATTATATTTATGCATCGTCTGATGATGCGCGCAATTGAAATAAAATAGAGCAATTAAAAGATTACTTAATATTTCAATCTTCTTTCTGATTTAATACTCTTTAAACCCGAGTAAGAAAAAAGTTGATCACTAATTCACTTTAGTGACAAGTGGAACATGTTAATAATAATATACTTTTTATATTCGTCTTATTAATATGTCGATTATATTTAAAGAAGTTTGTTTTGCTGGGGTGCACTGTCAATTGGCTTGCGCATTCTATCTTGGGCTGGACTGAACATAACGCAAGACTTGTCAACGATGTTGTGTCGTTTCGAAAATTGCCTGGCTTGTGGTACGTCGTAAAAGGTGCAAAAGTGTGACACGGAACGTGACTTGCTCTCGTCTTTGTGCCCTGGCCAAAGCAGTCGAGGACTGCGCGTAACACGTTAGTGTATATTTAGTCGGCAGGGCTACAAAGACAATGCAGTACTCAGCTTGTAAGAAGCACCATTGACATAAATTGTAAAAGTCCAGCCGGCTATTTACCGAGTATACCCGTCACATGCATCTCGTTCCATGAGAAAAGAAACATCAAAACAAAATTTACATATTTCAATTTAAATTTTCTTTTATAATCACTCAATAATATTTCCTTCCCTCTATCTTTATGCATTATATATAATGAATTAATGATTTACAAAATTCTTTCAAGTACAACGTTTATAAAAGGTTATTTTTTTTTTAAATCGAGAGGTGGAGTTTAGATGCGATAGAGTACTGAATAATGTACTTGATGTACGTCGTACTTTGTATCGAATTTGAAATGAATGAATACCAGAAACCCTTATTTTTCAGAACCTCTCGAGGGTTAAGAATTTTTCTCTTGGTTCAAATTAACCTGAATAACGAGAGGATGATTTGAAATTCGGCAACGTCTGTGCTCGTGAAAAATCCCGGATGTTAGTCGAAGAACCAGGTAGTGTGCTTAGAGGAACGTAGCGCACGCATGGTCTACGCCAAGTATGTACTTAAGAAAAAAAAACAAAGAACCGGCTTCTGTGTACTGGGCCTGATGCCAGAGTAAAATTAGCCTTTTGTAACGAGTCGATTACCTATAGACATGTAAAGACGAGTCATCGCTTTCCGGACCTCGTGAACGATCTCACGAAATTATTGACTATCTAGTCACGTGATTCCTGTTCTCTGGGTCAAAATATAGGAGATTGACATAAATCAATTTGGAAATCTGTGCTATGTTAGAGGTTACATTGTATTCCTTTTTAGAATTAAAGGACAGGGATTTATAAGACTCGAGATGGCTCAAAGTACTTTGCTTTGATGCTGAGGACTTTCTAGTTTGCTTAGCTGGTGTCTATGAAATGTCTAGGTTGTTACGAAATGTAAACACTTTTTACATCAAACATTCTCCAAACTAAATTGTACGCATTTGAAATTCTTGAGCGTTTTTAAAAAGTTGCATGATTATTATATTTATAGAAAGAAGCATTAACTTGGTTGAACTTAATTCTTTATTATTACACTTTTATACTGCAGTTTATTTTTTAATGATTGCTTTTCAAATAAATTTACTACCTAGTAAAATGTCCTGCAGTATATAATTTTACAGAAAAAAGCAAATGGGCGAGAAGTTCTAGAATAGAGTAAAATATTAAAAGAAGTTGCAAGTACTTTAATAAGACTAAGTAAGTGCTTGGCATAAAATATCTCGCACCAAGAATTACTTTAGAGAAAAGAGAGTTAAGTATATACTAGATTGAACTTGATTCGATTGGTGATAAAGGCGAATAATGAAATGGATATCCTTTACTATCTTCAAAACTAATATTTTTAGACTTTTTATATGAATATGAAATTAAAACCCAGACGAAAATTTTTAATCTTCATGTAAGCATCGCATATAACTACTGCTGACGTTTTTTCTCTTCGTAAATATTTGATTTGCTCTCAAAACCTTATTAAATTATTATAGGACAGCTTCATATAAATTTTTAAGGTGGATCTGACTAAAGTTAAGGATGATCAAAATGCAAGATTTATAATGATAACTTAAATCACTTTAGAAGCCGAATGCAGGAAAGATTTCTGCGTCCATTGTAATGCTTACCCTAATTGCACCGAATAATCAATACCGCCATATTGATTATCATTTACTTACACAAGAGAATGTGGTTTATATATTTTAAGTCCACATTATAGGTAACTCGTGATCCATCATGTATAATATACAGATATTAAGCAGTAGAGGGAAACTAACTAAAATCTAAATAATTGATTTTTTTAAAGTGGATGCAATATTCACGGAGTAACTTTAATGTGCTGCAAGCTACC
The DNA here is from genome assembly GCA_900474325.1 of Synergus umbraculus. Classification (NCBI taxonomy): domain Eukaryota; kingdom Metazoa; phylum Arthropoda; class Insecta; order Hymenoptera; family Cynipidae; genus Synergus; species Synergus umbraculus. Next base: position 36,544 of record UCOK01008766.1, on the reverse strand, counting down.
GTTTCAAGGATTTATTGTAATAATTAGAGATGATGATCATCTTTAGAGAATAATAAATAAATCAAAGCTAATATATTATACTCAAGAAACATTTTGCTCTGAGATTTTAACTTAGCAAAACAATTAAGCGATTAAGCGTGTAACTATAAAAAAAACTCCTGTAAATGTTTAACGTCAATTATGTCTAGAGGCAAAGGATTCAGCATATAACGGGGCCTGCCCAATTCCCATAAGAAGCGAATGAAGACGCTAGAGCCGAACAAGTAATGGGAATGCAAGCTGACCCCAAAATCATGAAGCACGAACTTCACCTAACCGGTTGGAGATCTAGCATCTTCAGCTCTCTTCAGCCCAATTTCTCTGGAAATATGATAACGCCTGTCATGTATAAAATTCCATATAAGGATTGGCATATAACCACCACCAAAAGCACCACCAAACACCAACACCATCACCCGTACTGCTTGACAGATCACTATCTGCAAAAGCACCATGTTATTCCGGACCTTTGACACTCTGACCAGACTTACACTTGTTCCAGTGGTCGTGGGGTTGGCCCCCGAGATGCTCAGTCGACTCGAGATCCTGATGGTGATCGGTATTGTTGTTACTATCGGCTGCTAGGGCAGTCGGGTGATGATGGTACGGTTGCACGTGGTGCAAGTTACTATTGTTCCGATCTTGATGATCGTGGTGATTCCTGGCGATGGTCCGGTGCGTCGCTCCTGCGGGCACCGTAGACTCCGTTCCAGTGTCCTCGACGGTACGCATCGCACATCCGGTACCGGTTTACTGTCCGCTCGCGATCATATTTTATCTGTTATTAAAACCTTCTCCTTTTGATGTCTTAAAAAAAGATCACCAAAGGAAGATCGTCAAAGGCTGCACCTCCCCATGCCAGGGTCCATCGCCAATTTTCAAAACTGGATTAGATCCTTCTCCAGTCATAAGCAAAAGAGAGCGAAAGTGAAAGAGGAAAATAAAAGGGGCTGCGCTAACGTAGAGTCTGACGTCACGAAGCTGCTGGGGAATATAGATCTATCCCTTAAAGCTCAACTCACGTGCTCGGCAACACTGAGTGACTCGATTCGCAACTAAAATTCTTCTGTTAGAGATTTTAAAAGAATTGAAAGGAATGTTAGGAGTTTAACTGATATTTTAGTTGGTCATTAGGACAACACTGATTTCAGGGTAATTCTGGGGAAGATTACGGGGACACTTTTGCAATTCTTATGACTGATTTTGGTGCAGATTCTATGAAAACTTTTATGATTGACGATCCAGGAGGACAACTAAGGTGATTCTTGATACTTTGTAATGACACTTTGACAACACCAAAATCACAGAAAGTGAAACCGACCTGCGTCCGTTGTAGAGCAAGAATTCTGACCGAGGGGATTCTTCTCGGTGGAAAAATCTCCGCTGAGGAGCCCGAGGATCTCAGTCCTCGGTACGCGCATGCAGGCTGTTCCCAGATGCTTATCCTCTCTCACGAACACCTTCTACGAAAAACGTTTACTCTTCGCCTTTGCGGGCCCAGTTTCACCGAATTTGACCCGAGTTGTCATCTGCGGATTCCCGGTACACTTGTGGTCCTGTTTGGGTAACTTAGCACTGACTCAGAGACACTGATCTTCACCGATTAAACTAACGTTTAACCTATTGAATTTGTGTTTGAACAGTGGAATTTGAGTTTGACTGATTGAAAGCGGTTGTACTTGAAAATTCAAAGGCAGACTCTCTCACGAAGTGATGATTCGTAACATTTTCGGCACTCGTAACGAGGAAAGCACGTTCTCTGTTAGAGGAGATTGAGAGCGAGAGGGTTCAGAGGGCTCGCACGAAAGGCCGGCCTCCGCGTAACTGAGTCTGGATCGCGCTTGGCGCGCCGCTATATTAAAACCGTACTGTGTGTAGAGTGGCGAACGGCGCTTCCATGACGTCGTTGTGACGTCATATACCCGGGACGCACGCGGCGGATCGATGGACGAGGCACGCGCCCCCATTGGCTTGCTGTTTGATGATGCTACAAGATGACGTCATTAAGCTTTAGAGCCACCAGCCACCCCACCAGCCTATTTCTAACGGTGGTGGAGGAGCAACCACGGTATCGCGAAGAGGGAGAGTTGCAGGTGGCTTCCTCCGTCCCTCTTGTCACTGAGACTCCAACGGGTTATTCTATGTATCGCTGAAAAGGAGGAAGTAGGAGCGAGTAATAGAGTTTTCACGATTGAGAGCAGGACGCTCTTCCGGAAGATGAGGATCGACGACTACCTCTGTGTGGTTATGTCGATGTAACTTCCATTCATGAAGTAGCAACCCCCGGACCTGGCATGTACCCTGAGTGGCCTACTCCTACGATCTGCGCCCGACCTATACCTTTTCCGAGCTATTGGTCTGGTTGTAAAGTTGACTGAACATCGGTTGTACACGTGTCAGTGCGGAGGTGGTACATGAGCATGGAAAATCATGGCCAGGGTTAAGTTTAACGGTTCAATTGAGTCCTTCAAACATGAGAAACGATTTTTTTTATGAATTATTGGATTGGATTTAGTTAGATATATTGATGAATGATTTTTTTGCGACTAAAACTTGTAAATTTTCTATAGGATAACAACACGAGTCAGAAAAAAGTTGTATTTGGCCTCTATTCCTCTAACATCAATTTATAAAAAATTATAAAAATTTAATTCCATAATACTTTTTCGTTATACAAAATTGTTTTCGTTGATTTTCATAAGTATATTTTTAAGTTATACCGCAAGATTGATCGAATTTATTTCAGAAAAAGAGAGAAGGGATGATAGGTGTAGGTGAGATAAACGAGGGATGGGAATTGAGCAGGGACGATGAAAGCGTCTGTCGGCGAGCGGACTGTCTCTACTGACAATGAGTGGAGCGGCGACATCCCATTATGTCAGTAGTTACGGGCGGTTAGTGGAAGCCGGTTTGTCATTTTAGTTAGATTAAAGAGTTTGCTCTCAATTTAGATTTATCATGGGATTCAAATGATGCGTTTTATCAATTGGATTATGTATAGGCTCTCTAGAGGAAAGAAGTGGAATACTATAGAATAGGGCTCTCTATTTTATTTTTTATAGAATAACAGCTATTTTCCTCGCGCTTTGAACGCGATTAATTTCTCGTTTTTTTACATTCCTTTTGCTAAGAACAGGGAGTCATAAAATATATTGTCATCGCGTACTGAAGTACGTCTCTTTCAGTAGTCTCTTTCACATTCTACTCATATATGGTTTTTTATAATAAAAGATTTAAATAGCACGAGATATTTTACATATTGAGAAAAACTCAAACCCAAACATATTTTGTTTTGTAAGACATTAACCGGTTAAATGCTAAACCAAAAGCTTTTCACCGAATTCTTAAATAACGTCGACATCAGTTATATATTTCTATCTACGCTGCATTTCCAAAAATTTTCTCCCACGCACTTTTCTACGTGTTTCATGACGACAAATTTGCAGCGCGTACATGAATGACCTTTTTCAGAATGCTTTGCAGTCACACAATATTGAGCTGAATGGAACCAAAAATACATAACAAACCTAAATTTACAAACGCGGCGAAAGTGCACGTCACAAGAACTTAAGTAAGTCACGTGAAAAGCCAAGTAGGAACTCAAATACCCAAGTGATTCACTTTCTGACCTAACGCCAGGAATGAACTATCCATGATTTCGAATTATTTTCATTCAAAAGTAACTGTGAAGTGGAAATAACTTATAAAGCATATTTCCCAATAAAAACAAAATAAGAAGCTTGGATTTTGTTGATTGTCTGAGGCGACGGTAAAATACTATTTTTGTAACTATTCTTGCAGATTCCAGATTCCAGGATTATATTTGTATTCCGATATAAAAATAAATTTTTCAATCTTATAATGTTTAGGAAATTGTTCACCACGATTATCAAAACAAGTTTTAAGTTTAAAAAGTTACGAAAGCCGGAAAAGTTCTGAAAATTATTGAAATTCCGTTCTCAAGTTTTGAAAAATGAAAATACCGGTTCCCGTTTAGAAGATGGCGGGTAAAATACACTTACATAAGAGACTTGGGCAAGCAAAACGTAAAGCGAATGCAACGACGAGTTTTCGCCGTAGACGTTTGCTGGTGCATATACTTGTGCTCTTTGATGCACATACTTAGACACCTGACTATTTATAGTTAGAAGATTACTCATGCTAGGCCAAATACTTTTTATCAACGTCAGCTTTGGCATCTATCTCTCAAAAAAAGCATCACTGAGTTCAGAACGTATAATTTCTAATAAATTTAATGATAATTACTAACCGAAAAAAGCAGTTTTACTATATCTTTCTTTGATATTCTTTCCAGATATAAAATTCTTTAAAGATTATTATTTCCAGACAATAATCTAAATAATATAATATAATCTAAAATATATAAAAGAGGGATTTTGCAAGTAACACATTATTTCCGAAGACTGTAAACTAATATAAGTCACGCTTCCACTACTGACAATTATGATCACCTAATGTTAGCTTTTTTTCGCGAATACAATGCTGTGCAAATAAGTCATTTTTCCTGTCAGTCATCTTGTTAGTATTATTTTTTATGGACCAGTTCAACAAGAAAATACTTATTGATGATTTACATCTCTCATATAAAAGTCGTACATTGCCCACACACTGTGTTCGAACAATACATCATTAAAACAAATACAATACGGATGCTATTAGGAGTGGGGCTTCAGAGGTTGTGTCTTGTCACTTAGCACTTACTACTTTGATGCAAGGGAAATTATGTACACACATTCGCGTATAAATAAATTTATTGCTTAATGCAATTTAAATATAAATATATATGCAAATGAATATTTTATAGTCCTAAAATATTTTAATGAGGTTTAATTTAATCGAATTGAGGATAAATGAAAAGAAAAATAAACTGATGTTCATTTATATAATAATAATTTAGAAGATCCTTGAAGAGAAAATAAAATAACTGCATGGAATAATCAGTGAATTCTCAGGAAATCTTTTAATTTTTGAGGGGCAGCAACAATTTTGTTTGTTTTAAAAAATGTCGACCTAAAACCATCCAACAACTACATTAAATATATGCGAAAGCTCGCCATATAATGTTATATGATTCTCAACTTTATTTCGCAACCAAGTTTTTGAAGCTCGAAAAGTACACAGGGGAAGTTTATCTTTAAACTAGCGGAATCATAAATTGTTGATATTAATACTGCTGGGCGGGGAAGAGCAGGCTAGTTTGACAATGAAACTATTCTTAAACATTTATGTGAGACTATAAGTTATTAGATTTGACTTTAATGCTTGTTGTGACAGAATATTGTTTTCCTGAAATTCTTTAAAGTCTCCATATACGAGATCCCTTAAAATACTTTTCAAATATCTTGTTTCTGAAAATCACTTAACCCACAGTTATCAAATGCATAAATTATGTGGATATTTTTATAACGTTTATTACGTTAATTTAATTGATTATATTAGTATCATAATCGAAAAGAGTGGGACTACGGCTAAAGTGGATTACTGATGTAAACATTAAATTTAATGTAGGATAAGAGTATTTAATGACTGTAAAAAAATACATTTTCCCCTTTCGAGTATATCACGCAAATTGGCAAGTGCCGTAGGCGTCAGGCGTGACTGCACTAAATTACAATAATCTTCGGACCGTCATTTTAATAATGAATAATAATATTTTCTTTTTTGAATCCCGGATCGTGAATTATGGTTAATGAACGCGTACGCTCTTAACGCTCAGATTAATTATCACGAGTTTCGCGCAATGTACGAGCTTGAATGTACGTAAATCGTCAAACTTGTGTGGTCTTCCATTAAATTTCAACTTTAAATCTCTGCAGTATTTCGTATCACCATCTATCAAGAAACTTAATCAATTTTCTATCTTCGAAGTTTTCATATTAATATTACAATTTGTTTATCACTTCTTTCACGACTAATATGATATTTCATGTATTTTTATTCCGCGTCTAGATTTGTTATAGTGGATTGCTGAAACCAATGATTTGACAATAGAGGAAAAAATCGTGAATTTTTCATAAAATGATTTGCTTGAATGCCACTTGAGCAGTGTGTAAAAAGGATAAAAGGAGTATCGTGTATCTTTCTAGAAAATGAGGATTTTCTTTCTGCACGTGTCGATGAGAAGTGGCGATAAGAAAATTCTGCAAGACACCTACCAGACGGTTAAACTTTGTTGCTTTCTGCGTGATATCCACTTTATCGATACTACCTGCCTACATAACCAGGGACGTCGGTCGAAACCGGACCCACCGCACGTTAATTCTCTCTAAATTCTCCCCTTCTCTCTCCGCCTCATTTCCTCTATCTCTCTCTTTTTCTTGATTTCTCTCTCTTTCTTTATTTCTCTCTATACGCCCCTCTTGATCAGAGAACGATGGGCGATTAGCTGCACCGCGTGTGAAAGGGAAAGCGAGCGGTCTACTCCATGGAGGACTGGAGGAGGACGATCGACCCGGCCTGCTGCCTGACTCAAGTCGAATCGACTTGACTCGACTCAGCTCGAATCTACTCTCTCTCCGCATCCACGTAACGTACTCGGTATCCCCATGCACCCACTCGTATGATCGACCTAATCTTTCTCATCCGTTAACTATACGAACACCCAACAAAAGTCCTTTAACTTCCGTCAATAAAAAGTATTGCGACTAATATAAGTGTGGAGGTTCCTAACGGTATGCTAATGTCAAGGTCATTGTCGACCTTAAAAGTTTAATCGGAAAGAAATAATTCCACACGCGGAGGAGACATAGCCAAGGTTACACAGGAGCCTGCTCTTTAAACTTAGAAGCGTACCAGCAGGAATTTACAAGATTTTAACAAATTTTAAGGAACTTCAAGGGATTTAAAAAATATTTTCAAGGAAGGAATTTCAAGATATTCGAAGGGAATTCAAGAGAATTTAATAATCTTCAAGTATTTTTTAAGAGGCCAGAAGAGCTTAAGGATATTTCACAAAATTTCAAGGATAAAGGATTTCGAAAAAATTGTTAAATATATCAGATAGAAACTATTGGAATAAATTCATTTTTTGATAAATAGAAAAATGAGAGACTTCCAATTTTGCTAAATACACGGGTTCTCCAGAATTGTCTACTTTGAGACGTGTTCTTTCAAATTTTTGTTTCTGAATATAGTATTCATCTATATTATGAAATACAACCTCTGCAATATTTCTGATATTATAACTTTTTCTTTTTTTTAAATAAAAAAATGTTAAACTACCTGTAATTTCCTGTTTTAGAACATTAAATTGTCCTGACTGTATGTTTAGATTTTAGAAATTAAACATAATCTGTATTAATATTAGAACAGAAAAAAGCTTTAAAAAATTGTATTGGGTTGACTTACCCACTGTAGTATATCAGCCATATATTCCGGTGTTATTTCTCGGGTACTGCTCTTTCATGATTGATTGGGCCTATTAAAATAAATAATAAATAATTAAAAAAGACATTTTTTTCTAAGGTCGTAAAAAATATTAAAAATTTTAATTCAAAGTTATCAATAGGGCAAATATATTGTAATAGAATATTCCTTCTATTTCTAGTATAATTCTGTTTTGTTGAAAAATAAAGAAGAAAGAAGATATTAATCAACATCAGTGAAAGGTTTTACAATTGTAATTTTACGTAATAAATTCTATATAATAAGCTTCACATAATTTAAATAATTTATATTAATAGAATTTCTGTTTCTCAATAATATATTCCCAGGTACAGAAAATTACACGAATCTTGAATCAGAGTGGAAAGTGTTGATTCTTTCGAACAACGCGCATTGGCACGATTTTTGTAAGATATACGTGACTTCGTAAATTGAAGAAACCAGGGATGAGAGCGTTGGTATTAAGTGAAAATAAAATGCTAGCTACATTTTAGCGCAATGTAAGCTACGTATTTCCGCGTTGTTATGCTAATGCGAAAACGTCGTATGATATCCTTGGGCGTTCCATAGGATAGGTAATGCAAATCAGCTTCTAATCGTCGCGTCGCAACTTGATTTATAAATTATCTAGTACGAATCACTCTATTTTTTAGGGGTGTAAGCTCTAGATTTACTTCAAAAGATTATCCTAATTCCTAATTTTGATATCTAATCGATTTGAAATTAGACACTTGAACACTACTATGTTGTAGAATCCTTTGTCCGGGACATGCATTTATAGATTATAGTTTAGGTAAAATTATGATGATTTAATTAATAGTTATTATAATTTTAATTAATCACCGTCACAATACACGATACTTCCCTCCGTGCGGCTTTGATTGTGGTCGATACTTTGATATAGAGAAGATGTCACATCTATCGTGTAGTGTAATTAATTATTAATTACATAATAATAATTAATCATATGCAACTATTGAAATCAATTTCAAAGTGATGTCTTTCTCTTAATTTACTTGATGATTTATTTCAACAAAGTTCGCCTAGCTATAGCCAATCTTTGCATGCAACCTAGCTCTGCAAACTTAATAATTTTTAGAAATTTAGGGAAAATCATTTTCCCACAGACCCAGAGTTTGACTAGATGACAATGGCCATAAAACAAATAAAACATAAGACATTGGCCAAACTGTCTAAAACCTGAAGAATATTCCCGAATATTTTCAACTCCTACACAGTAGACATCACCCTGTAAAAGTAATATGATTCTGGTATATATTAATATCTGAATAATACGTACATTTGACTTAACATCAATTTTTCTTGTAGGTCAAACTTGTTTCTATCAACCCAATTGTTTTCGCTATTCTATTTAATTATCAGTTTTCTGACTCGTCGATATGAAAATTTGATATGTTTGCTTGCATAACCGTTTAACTCATGGGCACCTCTCTTTTGAAACACTGCAACCGACTGTTTGCAAATTGGCTGTAATGCATGTAATAAATAATAATATACCTCTCGCGCTGAAGGGACCGCGAGAATCGAAGAGCTTGAGAAAATTCAAGCGGGGAACTTACGCTCGTGAGTGATGAATTATACTCACTTCGTGTGATTTCGTTAAATAAAGTAGAAATATATTTGCGAAATCGTTCATTCCAAATAGGACCCATCATTTGAAAATTCCTCTTCTTTTAGTTTCAAGATTCTACTAACACATATCGCTTCATGTCACAGTGAAAGGATTTTAGTGATTAGCTTTTTTTGCTTTGGTTTCAAGATTTTAGAAACATAGCTTTGATGTTTCATGAGTACATAAATTATTTATTATTCTATGTGTCCCTGCGTATAAGGTAGGCCTATTTAACTCTATTCTCTATTCTCCTGTCTGCGTTCACCAGGTGAATCGCGAGACGATCGCCTCTCGACCGACCTCCGCCAACAGGTAGGCACTTTCTCCCATAGTTTTTCGTTTCGGTGGCTGTAGTACCAATATATATATAGCTATATATAATATATGGTTCGTGTCGACCTCACATACGACCGAGACGATGGTACGACCAACGAAGAGCAGGAAGGCACGACCTTTCCTGCAGTTCATTTCTACCAACCATGTGTACAGACGGTGACATTAATTGCATCACAAATCATCGGTGTCGACGTCATCCTAGTGTATATCGGAAAATCTCTTATTCTGTGCCGAAGACTATTCGAGATTGTTATTGCTTTCCTCTTTCTTTCCGCATCTCCAGATTCATGGAGTTGGAAAATTAACGGGAATAAAGTTACATGTGCCCTATTTTCTCTATAATAATATAAATCTGTTTCTCTTTATAATAAATCAAATCTGTTTCCAAGAAAGTATTCCAAATTTCCAAGACTATATACATATATTCCAGAAATCGTAGCAAAAATCAAAAGACGCATGAACTATATCGTAAAGGCGAATTTCAAAATCGAGGCTCTTTTGACGCTCGAATCGCGTCGAAACTATGAATTTGAAAAAGGGTGTAAATCCTTGGACATAAATGATATACGTATAAAACAGAATTATGGGCGAACTGGTAATTTTGCGGATTCTGAAGAGCCTAGCCAATCGCTGCAAAGTAAGGAGCAGTTTACGCAACCTAATAATCGAAGTTCTATAATAACCGGAATTCGTTCCTCTTGTCTTGCGTGAAGGAACGTTGATTCCGTGTTCGATCTCCATTTCCAACAAAAAAGAGGAAATGTTTAAATTCGTAAAGACGGACAATATAGCTAAGTGAACACAAACGGACGATTTACTTATTATTCAAACAAACGACGTGAAACATACCGTAATTGTCGCAATTTTTTAACAGAATTGATACGGAATTGATATCGCAATTAATACCCGCACAGTAGATACCCTGTTTAAGCCTCTTTCAAAGTTATTAATCTTATTTAGTAAAATTATGTGTGTAGGAAAAGTTTTTAATGACAAAAAGAAGATCTATATATCATTTAATGCGTTCTCCACATAATTTCATGATTATGTTAAACAGGATTTTTTTTACAACAACCTTTTACAACAAATGACAGAGAAGGTGAGAGAAACAAAAAAGTGTTTGTAACTAAGACTTCCTTTACACTAACGTCACAGTAGTAAAAGATGGCATTGGTAAGACACGTCTCAATTTAGAAATATTATTAAACTACTAAATAGATACTTATTACTGCCATTTTTCTATTACATACTAAGAAATAGAGTTGTTAAATATTTAGTATTTCTGTGACATGCTCTTTGAATGAAAGAGACGTTAACTTTTCCATATCAAATATTTCTTTCTTCTAACTAAGAACGTATTCTTATCATTCCATCAATCATGTTACCATTTGTATTAGCTTCAATTCTTGCGTGTCTTCCAACAATCAGAATATGTTTCACTTAATATTTTCTTGGTAAAATTTTAAACCTTTTAAAAAATAATATCTAAGTAATAGTAAATAATGAGATAATTTACTTATTATTGCTGGAATTAAGTAATTGATAGTAATAAAAGTAAATATTGGAGATTCATAGCTATAACTGTGAATTTCCAATATTCACTCCTATTTTACTATAGAGAGAAGAATCAGCAAAGCAAAGAAATCGAAGAAACGGTTGCTGCGACCTCGCTGCCAACGTATACGACGTTTCTTTCACCTGTCACCGCATCCTCGATGTCGGCAGATCCTCGACAGTAACTTAAGCTAATATTCTTGGAACATCGGAACGTTAAATTCTGTGACTAAAGGAGAAAGAGAGAGGACTCAAAGCCCCCGGCGATATCGGACCAGAGCAGAGGCATAGCCATAGAGTCAAAGGACGAATGGAAACCAGAATCGAAACCTGCCCGATTTATACGGACATGGTTAAGTTGGATGAGTATATGTATATAGGGTGTTTCGAAACGATAGTCGACTGAAAATTATAGTCCTGGCCGCATTATTTTTACTACAAAACGAGCAGCCTCTTGGGAACTTAACAGATTCTTACTCAATCATTGACGAAGGATAACACGCAGTAGGATATGTGATTAACCCTTCATTGGAAAAAATAATGTAGTTATATCGCTGAATGTGGACTAAAGATTGTTGCACCTTTTACATACTGACAAGTATGTAATTTTCGAACTGAAGTGTTGGTAATTTTAAACAATCTACGAATAAATCGGAGTTAAATACTTTTTAGAATATTGTAGAATTATTCTTGAAATAAAAAGTTACAAATAATATTTGAGTAAAATTAGAAGGGAAAGGGGTGAAAAGAGAATGACAGAAGTATAGAGGGTGCGTCACGCGAACGCGAGATAAAATTGTTTTGCGCCTTTGTGGGAGAACGTGCTGGAGCGTCACACCTTTAGGAACTCGATTATGCGTATTGTATGATAATAATATGATCGTAGGTACTCTAAATGTTTATTCACGTGCTGTGTATCCCATCGTTACTTCATTCGATACGGCGAAGCACGTACGCACATCTATACTCATTCAGCTAATACACATTACACACGTGTGCTTGAGAACATAATAGAAACTACTATCAGCAGTTAAGAACAATTCAGACATCTTATTGTTAGAAAAATAAAAAGTTGTTCAACCACAGAATTTTTCATTTATTAAAAGGTCACAAACGCGAAAATGAATTACATAATCATTTTTAGAGACTTAAATCATTTTAAGTCATCTTAAACGATGAAGAGTGACTTTAAAACCTTTGAATATTGAGATCGCCACGAAATACATTTAACAAGTTCAATAATTATTAAGGGCAGGTAGGCGTTTGGAGCGAAATTACGAATTACAAATCGAGAATTACCAATCGAAAAAATAATTATATTCCCGGGATTCTTTGTACAGTAATTACAATATTGTGATGATACTTTGGAAGATAAATAGGGAATATGCTTATTAGGAGCGTTTCTGTCAAGAGATCGAGGGATTAAGTATTTTAGGAGATTTTAAAGAATTTCAAGGAATTTGTTTTATATTTTTGTCGTAATAATTGACTAATACAAGACCTGAATTAAATATATTAAAATAGAGGATAGGTGATTATGATTTCAGTTAGAGAAATCGAACCTGCTAGTGTTGTTGGATGGATGATGAGTCAAACAAAAAAAAATATAATCGATTTACTCGAAAATGAGAACATACTTGATGATCAAACAAGCTTGAGCGAAACCACGAATGAATTTCTCATATCATTGTCCAACTCTAATCAACCCCCAAAATAGATTTTGAGCTTTAGTCGGAAAATCTCATTTTCGTCAAAAATGTGACATAACTGTGTTTTTAACTTGCATGGCAGTAAGTCTTCGGTTCTATTAAGTCGTTTTGCATTATTAAATATCAGTGAAAGAAAGCACCTGACTTTTTCCAATTCAATGTCAAGAAAACAGTTCCTATAATACTACAAGAGGACAATAGCTGTTTTCTCACGATGCGGATTCGCAGTACCATAAGACCACCTGCATTGACAATCGCGGCACACGCGTAATCTAAGTGCAGCGATAGTTGGTCGCATATAAGCTAAGAGCGTTAGATCCTGTTGCTCGTGTAGGTAAAACTCGCGATCGAGCATTCGCTCGCAAGTTTCATAGAACAAGAGAGGGATGGATGGTGATTGAGAGAGATGGATAGAGGAATGAGTAGAGGGAAAGAGACAGAGAGGGATGGAGAGAGAGCGAGAGTGGCAAGAGGTGAAGGGCCAGGAGGGGAGTGGGTGAGCCGACCTCTGACCCCAGGGGGCTCGGAGACCTTGCTATGCCGGCATAGTAAAGTACGTAGCATAGCGTAGCGGCATAAACTAGCGTGCCCAGCCGACTCGCCCGCCTTTCACTTCGAAGACGCGAACTAGCAAGCGAGTGAAGTCCGCCATTGGGGAGTGCCTGCTTGCTCGCACTATTATCGTATTATCCTGCCTGAGGACAATTTTATTCCCGCGCTAAACTCGCGACTCTTTCTCTATGCCTCCTCCACATTTTACGAAAAAAGTGTATTCTACATGAATCAGAAAAAATCATACCGGATTATCATTCAATGTGTTCTGTTCATCTCATTATATTTTAGAAAAATGTAAATGAGATATTTATAGTTTAAATTTAAATTAAAAAAAAAAGAGTAATCTGTAATTTTATAAATAAGAGTGAAAACTTTCAAACAATAATTACTTGAAATAACCTGAATTATTCAGGAATATAGAAATATATAGAAAGAACGTTATAATTATTTTAGCTATTTAAAAAATAGAAAAGACTTGTTAATTTAACATATATGCATATATTGAACAAGAATTCAAATCTAAATTCTTCAATTTTCCTGTTAGTCAAGGAAGAAGAAGCTAATGTAGAACACCTTGCACATATTAAAATATGACAAGGAAGCTTATGCATTTCAAAATATGTTCAATCAGTAGACATGAAAAGTGAATGGATTGATGGATACAAATGATGACTTTTCGATTGCTAGTAGCAAGTATATTAAGATTCAAGGAAGAAAGAGAAATGAATTATACATTGTATTTATAATCGAATGAAGATAGTAAGAATAGATATAATAACTTTCTCAGATGACTATATATTTTAAATTGTAACTTCATTCTTAAAGAGTGCCGATATCGTATTTTGTATAAACATCACTTAAGCCATTGTACGTTATTCAATTAAACCCTGAACTATATATCAAAGAAAAAAGTCTTCTATACATATAAAATATACTATATATAAGTGCAAGAAATTATCATCCAAATAAAAATTCGAAAACACTATTGACAGAATCAATTCTAAATATTAAGGAAGTGAAGTTTAATCTTACAAGGAAAATTGGTTTTCACTTACTTAAATTTTGTAAAAATGTTAATGATGAGGAAACGTGAGTTTCCAAAAATAAAAAAAATCCTAATGTAAACGATTAATTGCTACCTGTGCGATGTATGAATGTGATTAATTAAAGTCGTAAACGCCTGAGCGACGTAAAAAGTGACGATTAATTACTATCTTTTTCACAAGTTGCAATTTCTTTGCTCATCAAGATTTGCATGAAGTAGGATTTAATATGGAACTTTGCGCAAGACACTTCGTAAATTTTCATTGCCTATATGATATTGCGAAAGTTGGTTCTATTCGCATTTTCACATGATTCTCGAATCCTGTCAATCTCATCAACGTGATATTGACAACATCCGCGATTAATTGCTTGTACATCTGGTATAGGGTGAAAGAGCCGCCAACATATATGCGATATTGTGTGCATCAGTTCTACGCCAGTACATTGAAATCAGCGTAATGCTCGTTTCGTACGATAAGCATCAATGTTTGAACACTGGATAATTTATGGCTACTGTATACTCGTAGGTTCGTCGCTTCTCGATACGTATCCAAGAAGGTGCTAACACGGTCCGGATTAATTCTCGCGTACCCAGCCTTACCAATACTTAGCAATTAGAAAAAGATAAATTATATGTATTCCTGGGTCAGAATAATACTACCGAACATGGCATTTACTGATTAAAATCGCTTTCCACACGCGAAACCTTAATTTTTGTTTTCACGCGTTTATTCATTCCTTTATAATATACAAATCTCACTTTGTAAAGATTAGAGATTTGTACGAGATTTCTGAAATCGATCAGCTTGTTAAGAAACAGATATTCAATGAAACACGTATAAGGCACAATTATTTATTTTTGTTGATTCCACGCTTATTCTTCAAGGGATTTGAAAAAGTATTCAAAAAGCTTTAGATATGTCAATGAATTTTATCAAATTTCAATAGATTGAATCGATTTTGAATTTCGAGAGGGTTTAACAGATTGCAAAGGGTTTCAAAGCGATGTTAAAGGTTTATAAAGGAATTCAAGAATATGCGTTTGGTCTCATTCACACACGAAAATTGAGAAATCATACGCGAGGATAAAGTGAAACCGGCATGGGTCTTCAAAAAAATAGAGAAGAACGTAAAGACAC
The DNA here is from genome assembly GCA_900474325.1 of Synergus umbraculus. NCBI lineage: Eukaryota > Metazoa > Arthropoda > Insecta > Hymenoptera > Cynipidae > Synergus > Synergus umbraculus. The sequence continues at coordinate 21,131 of UCOK01008766.1, read as the reverse complement.
CGTGCAATAAAGAGCAATGAAAAGAATGGTCATAAAAAAAGACATTAGTGTCGTAAATAGAGGTCGATTAAAAGCGCCATAAATGTATATACGTAATTAGAGACAATAATTAACAAAAAACGTCGTAATTTTCAAGACTTAATTATTGATTAGTAACAATCTCGCTAATATTTATGATAAAAAATAAATTATAGGTATACATTTCCAATCAGTAGATTTTATGTCCCATCAAAAAGCACTAATATTATTATTTAAATATGTGATGAGAGTCTGGAAATATTTATTTTATTAATCAAACTTATAATGCTAATTAGTAACTAGAAATTATTAATAAAATACCATCAGTCTCTTGCATCATATCTTACATATTCTGCACAAACATAATTTACATATTATTGTATTACTTTTTTAAAAATTAGTTTAAGTAATTAGTTATGAATCATTCGGGACATCTTTTTGTCGAAATAATTTCCGAAAATTCAAATTCTTCAAAAATAGGTAAGAATTCTTAAATATTTTAGACAAAGCGAACTCTATACGTAAGATTTCAATTCACCCCCTACCCCTCCCTTTCCCATTTAAGAATCAATAAGCAATTATCTAGACGCCCCCACCCCCACAAACTGCTTCACTGAAATTTCGGTAGTAAGGTGTCTACAATATTTTAAACCGTCTTTTTTTAAATACCGCGAACATTATAAATGATATATTTCCAGGCTGTCAAAAGTTCTATATTTTATATAGTCCATTTCTAATCACCCCTTTTCCAATAATAATAATATTCAGTAAATCTTTCGTATTTGAATGCAGATGTGTACAATGTATACAATCGATTTTTCTGGAGAGAAAATTGCAGGAAAATTACGACTTTTCTCGAAAGACTGTCGTGCGAATAAGAAGATAAAATCTGTGCATCTGACCACAAATGAATTAAGTGGCGCCACTTACGGAGATACACGTTACGTGGAAGTGTGTCTGAACGCACGAATGCTTTTTAAGTAGTTAATGGAGTAGAAAACCATCGAGTTACACGTGGTATGGCATGGTAGGGCGTGGGAGAAAAGGTTTCTTTGCACACTATTGATAGAGATGTTGCTTTGCAAACTCGGATATGAAAATCATTAGATATTCATAGCTACTAATTTTCCCCACCTTCTAACTGCAATTTCCATCCCGGTAGACATCACATATATATGTATATCCATCATATGCTCTTACCTTTTCCAAAATGAATTTTTAAAAATCATTCCCTTTTGGAGAAAGTGAATCTAGTCTTCATTTTTATTATGCAAAATTGTAGAAAAGAAGGTGAATCTAACTATTATTGGCAACACCGATTTTTTATAACCGTTTTATTTTTATGTGCTGCTTCCAGATATGTAAATAACCCTTTAAAATGAGTTGAAATGTTTTTTATCAAAATGCTAAAACACGCGCGTCCTCGTTTTCTCTAAAAAAAATCACGTTTTAATGATCATGTATATAGTTTTTATTATTTAGCCGGTCCGCCTACCTCATTTTAGACAAATTCGGTCTATAGCATTATTTAATTTTTAGTATAATTCGCCTGACTTTTGCTCAGATAGGTGTTAACTGTTAGTCACGAGAGATGAAACGTAGTTCAAGAGGTGCATTTAAGAGTCGTTTGGAAGAAGAACAAAGTAATAAATAGAAACTCGTGGGTAACTGATTATTGCTTTGAAGTCGGAGTTGAACCACAATTGTTGTGTTGCAATGAGATGAATGAAAAGCTGTACGAGTTTGTCAGTGATATAGGTCAACGAACCGAGCAAGGTGGAAGAGGAATACAAGTATCTAACGATTTCTAACGATTCCGCTACCTTGGAAACGTAGGATTTTTTCTGCAAAGGTCCCCTCGGACATTACGATCGATTCTTATAGTCGAAAGAACCTCCGAGCCTTTACCTCTTCCAGAAAGCCCCTCTAATCGCTCATGCGGTAATCTTCTGTGTCCCACTTAGCTCGTGGATAGCGTGGGATAGGCCCTTGGGAGATGATAATTACACATCGCGTTACTGCCCGACCTACGGGTATACCAACATGATATCGTAGGTTACTGTCTTGCATTCTCACCTCCATTTCTTATTAAAGTCTCTGTTAGTTCTGGTTTCGCACTGTTATCTTAACTTCAGCAAACATTTCCTCCGTGGAAAATTTAATCCGTGTATATCTTTTCAGAAACAAATATCAGAATGTCAGTATATAAAAAGAGTCTCTAGCGATCCTCTAGAACAAAACTCAAGATCATCCTTATCTACTCATAATGTCCCTATCTGAATATTACCAAGCGCTGCTTATAATTATATTTTAAATTTAATTCTTTTTAATTTAAATTCAAAAATTGGAAAGCACGTAAATTTCCAAGCTCGCAAAAAGTTATAATAATTTGATTTTTAAAATTCAGATAATGTATATTTATACGCCTTAAATAGAAAGAATTTTAACATGTGTTTAATAAACACTTTGGAATCCATTAAGTAATAAGTAAGTCTGACCATTTGATCCTTTTTGATTCGACAGCATTAGAATGTATATACGATTTCAAAAGAGAAGCTTCTTATATGCACGTGCACATCACATTTTAGAAAGTTTTTTGACGCCCATGGCAATTTGAAGAAACGTCAAATCCCAGACATCCAAAAACTTTCGCTGTCTCCGTTTTTATTATTTTCGGACATTAATTTTGAACACTTACATGTATATAATCATGTACACACTAAAATTAAAATGAGGTATTAGAACACGATTTCTTTTCGATTTTACCATAGAATGTTTGATTTATGGCGGTAATTTTGATGAACATCTTTCTAATTGACCTTAACTTATATACCAGGAATTAGAACTTTTTTAAAATTCTTGGATTTTTTTCGTTTTTTGCACACCTTTTGCTAAAAATATTTAGAGAATTCTAAATAATATAATAGAATTTTTAATTTTTGAAATATAAGAACTTGTTACTCCTTATCTAATTTAACGAATCTCACTAAGTTTAATCAAATTTCTTAAAATCCCTTTAACATCCTACAAAATCGTTAAATCCCAGCACATTCACAATTCGCGAAAAATTTCCACAAAAAACCAATCAAGTTGTTCATTCAATTTGTCTATTTTTCTGCTGCAAATTTTATGTAAAAAAGGGTCATTTTCATATCTGGTGAATAAAATTCTATGAAACGGGTAAATAAATTAGAATCAACTGTATCGGATATATAATTAAACATATATATAGGATGATGAGAAACTTTAAAATCAATCGTGGGTGAACTCAAGCTTCCTCATGTAACAAATCTGATACATGAGCAGGCTAATGTACTATATACCGTAAGTGTAATAACGAAGAGAGTCTACAGTGAAGAAGAAATTTCTGTCGTTTCGATCTTACCTCGTTAAATTTACGTAAGCATCACAAGAAATCGCTAAGTTTTATCATATGTGGTCATGTATTAGAAAATTCATCATTAGGAACATCAAGCTCATGAACCTTGGCACGTACGCACCTGTACGCGTGAAAGTGCGTGTATATATAAAGCGTGAAAACAAGCTTGATTTAATTTCTTTAATTTCAATATTTTAATTTCATTACAGCTTGATCGTAAAGATTTTCAGTTTGTGAGCATAAAAGCAAACTCTAGGTGCATGTAAAAAATTTTAATCAATTTACTTAATTATGTAACATCTATTATGTTTATTTAAGATTATATTATAGACTGGTATCTAAGAATCCGCTCTTTTATAAACATTATAATTGACAGATTCCTTATTTCGAGAAAAATATTGGCATCTTTAATCGTGCGAGGTGTTTTTTCTGTTATAGTAGTATAAGTCGACTCATCAAGTAAATAACTTAAGGACATTACTTGCTGTGACGTAATTTCAAATCATGTTTTTCAAAACTTTATTAGGCACGACGAGCTGCACGTGACAACACCGATCGTGTATTACATATTTTCCGTGCATATACGATAAGTTAGTACGTTTATATTGCGAGTATATAAGGATGAATGCGCTGTGAAATTTTGCGCGGATTGAATTAAGAGAATTAATGGAAAAAATATCCTTATAAATTAGTAACTTTAGAAAATTAAACCAAGGTATATATATAAACCAAGTTCCTTTTAGTTACAAATCGGATGTATTTGCGAAAGCAAATACCATCAATCTTCGACACTGTCACTTTTATAGAAAATTTTATTTACTTATCACCATTATATAAATAGAAATTAGTATTATCATTTTCTGAGAACGAATATTATTAAAACAGAAAAAACCCTGCCTTTAAACTGATGCATAAATTTTATTATTTTAATTGGAAAGTTCAATCAATCTTTTTTTTGTTTAATACTTTTGCGCCTGCAATACTTAGAAGAACATTAAATTCTCCTTGCTTCTTGAAAAAAAAAGTTAATAACAAAAAATATATAAAGTGGTGAGAAAGGCCTTAAAGACCACGAGAAGAACAATAATGAAGAGAGGTCGTGCTCGACTTAGGTGGTCGGAAAGTGGCTTGCATTAACTCTTATGCAGGACACGAGATGTGATAGAAAAGTACATATAATACTAAAATTCGGATTCTATATACATAAACTAGGTTCCGATCCTTGGAATAAGCGCAGAAAGTGGATATTTCAGTGACGTATTACGTGATAATACAGTAGGTATATTGTATAATGTTCTAAGACCGGGGAGAATCACCAAGACGTGTGCACGTAATATGTATAATACCCGCGGAGCGGAGTACAATCGTGCCCCCGATAACCCTGTTATGAGGTACATCGGGATCGTGCGGGGGGCGTCAATAGATATGGCGAGTGGGTTCGCTTGAGGGGTCGTCGGGGGCAAGAGAGGGAAGAAAGAGGGATAAAACTATGACGGCGATGCCAGTGCAAACTCCAGGTATTTCGTAAGCGACGCTCTCTGTGCCGTCGAGATAAAAGAAAAGAAGAAATGCCTGCGAGGCGCAGGTGAGGTTAGGCGGATGAGGTGAGACCGGGCCGAAGAAGGCGCGCCATGAGCCACGAGCCCGACCTGGCACAAGGCAAGTTGTCTTGGTTGTCTTGGTTGTCTTAGTTGTCTAGAGATTAGAGTTTAGAGCAGAATGGAGAAAACAACGGGAGAGGAGAGGAAAAACGTTTCGAGAGAGGGCACGGAGAAAGAGAACGGAATATGGGATCACTTCGCGTTAGGGTTCGCGATGCTGCGCCCACGCTGCCATTGTATCTCCTCCTCCTCCTCCACCTTTTTCTTTTTCCCGCGGAAAAAGACGCGTTCCGTGCCCCCCTATAAAGCCATGTTTCATGTTTAATTTTTAATTTTTAACGGTTCATGTCTCATGTTTAATAATCTGCTCTACAACGGAAAAACATGCTAACAATATGTGACACCTATATAATACAATTGTCGATTGCACCGCGAGGTTTGGTAAAAAGGACATATATTCAATTACCATGCAGAGATGGTGCCTGATACGTATAAGAGGTCATCGATGATGACACAAGAGATGAGAGTATAAAGGACGAATTTAAATGTTCTGTAATGCCACTGGGACTTGCATCTTATATGGGATGAAAACACCAATAAGGATGTTGTGGGACTCTACTTCATGAAACTAATCGATGAAGATAAAGGGTTCCTTGGCGATGGAGAGACAGGGTTTATTAATTGGTTTGATTTTCATTCATGTGCGGGCTTGCTTAGTTCTATTGTTGCGAAGATGCTGAAGTGGACGTTATAGGTGATTTATGAAATATAGGGGTCTGCATGTATTTTGATGAGAAGAAAAGAGTGGTGCAACATTCTGATTACAAAATCTTACGAGAGGAACTGTGTTCTTGGAATCACATCTTTCCTTTGCAAGATGAACATGACATCGCGTCACATATAGATATTTTCTAGCATATTTAAGTTAATAAATATTTAAATCTGCCTGGTTGAGTTTCTATGCTATTGCAAGCTTCATCTCACTGATTAAATATAAAAAAAAACAGGGGTTTTCATCAAACTCCAGGAATACGAAATTATTTCGGTCAAAATTTAATTATAATGTTATTTGTACTATACATTCGTTCTGAAGTTATAGATGCAGAAGTACACTGCGTGGTTAATTCATAGCCGCAAGAATAGAACATGCAATTCGGTTTGCGGTTACAATAATTACAATCACAGAACTCATCATTTTAGATCGAATCTATATATTATACCCGTGTGAAAATTGCCTAGCTTAGCAATTTTTAAATGTAGCGTCGTACAATTGCTCATTAAAATTCTACGAAATCCCTCAAAGTTTCACTAATTCTTTTAAAATCCTTTAATTCCACGAAAAACTTCCAGATCTTTGAACTTTAAAATTCCTTAAAATGCGTCAAAATCTCTTTAAATTATATTGGAAACCTAGTGCCTCCATATTTGAATGTGTGACTTTATAGTAAAATAAAATACTTGATTATTTGATGAGTCCATGAATAATAATAGAAATTCTTGTATCGGGTGTCTAGACCATCTATTTAAAAAATCTCTATACTTATATCCAACACAATAACAATCCTAATGCATCTATCAAAACGCATTGCAATGCGTTGGCAGTTCCCACAAATTGTAATCGCCATGACGAAGGAAACAGTGTGCGTCGGATATGAAAAGAGTTTCAATTTCGTTTGCTGATCGAACTCACAAGTTAATGTCCCTCATTGTTAGCCGGGTGCAATTGTGCAACGATATGGGTAACGATCGGTTTCTTTCAAGGAATGCGACGGCGATGGAGGAGGTGCCAAGCATTCTGAGCGCACCCACTGAGCAACAGAGATTCTCGGAGGTTTGTATGTACCCCGTTACCTTTGGTAGTGAGATTGTCTGTATTTGTGCCATAGCACGAACAGAACCTTCAAGTAAGAGAGAGAGAGAAAAGCTGAGAGAGGGATGATGATCGCGATAAAGAAACAATCGAATTATGATCCGCCCACGACCGAACACCACTATTGCTTTTAACTCATCCTAACGGAATATCATCCTGATGACAGAAACACGTCTTCGAAGATTTCATCATCATTTATCGAAATCTTTATAATAGATAGTCTTACACGAATTAGTTTTATTTTTTTACCATATTTTAATTTAGTTTAATTATTATAAGTGCATAATCCAAGGACTATTTGTGATAAAGAGATCCCCCTACCTTTTCCTAATGCCTCAATCAAGTTTGTAAGAGTCGCGGATTAACGCGGCCTTGGATTGGTTAATATTTTTAGACCAGTAATGAATATTCAAAATAAGACTCCTATACTTTCTAATAAGTTTGAGTGCAGATTGTTTAATCAGTTTAGCTTTGTGATTTCAGATCTTGATGGTGCACATCACTCCAGACATTGATTTTCGATTTAAAATTTTTAAAGTCATATACAATTTGGGAACTTTTAATCTTTATTCTCTAATTACTAGCGATCTGATCATTTTCCGCAATTCGCGGTCGTCTCCTTACTAAGACAAAAAGTTGCAATTTGTTCAAGTTTCATGAAAATTATTGAATGACAGGCGGACGAGTTTTGGAAAAAAAATCGGGGGTACCAGTCTTTCACGAAGATGACTCACGATTGTTCGTACGATTCGTTCGTGCTTTTGAATAATGCAAATCATCGTTATTCCGATGAGCGATGATTGCATCGCGATTGTGTTTTTATTGGTAAGGCACGATCAGGTCGATGGTCCGCGTACCTACATAGTATTGTAACCATCATAGGAAGGCGAGGGCCTAATGCGCGATGGTGCAGGGTACGCGGAAAGAACATTATTGTTAGATCAGCAATAATTTAACGATGTACCACTTTCGAATCTCGGCCTCTGCTAAACGTCGAACCATCCAACTAGTGAATGCTTTTAATTGTTTGCGAGTAGAACTAAAGCAAATATAGTGCCGCTGTAATGTTACATTATGCAAGTCTATCTATTATTGTTGCTGTCGCTTATTTCATTGTCTGAGATGCACATGGTTCTCGTGCAGTATACTTTACATTCAGATAATTGAAGGGTTGAATGCTATAAAATACACTTTACCTCCAGGAGGAGTAATAATTTCAATTGCACCAATCGTACATGATCTCTTAATGAATTTGAAAAGTTAAAGAAAAAAAAAACAACAAAAGATTTCAGAAAATGTACCTATAAAGAGGGACATCATTTTTTTCCCCACTGTGCGGGGTAAAAAAAAATTAAAACTTCCTCTTGAAACTATTAATATTATACAGATATACGAACGGACGAATCTGATATAAGTTCTATTTATATCGCATGATTAGTAAATGTTATTTCATTCACGGAATGAATTTTTCACATAAAAGTAAAAATGTATACTGGATAAATATAAATTTCCCAATAGATTTGACGTCATTAAATTATAACCACAAGTGTATATCAGATATTGTGTATTAACCAATTATCCTTCGATCTTTGCTTTCCTTCCCTCATTTTTTCCGATTAATTAGCGATCGTCCGATCAAAACGTCGTAACTCTCATTAGGCTCACCATATCTCATCAATTCTTGCTCGATACTGCGAAAAATCTTAGAGTATGCTGTAACTCTTCGTCCTGGGGAGGATGTAACCACAAGGACTCAATATTATTTTTTTAAAAGAGCTCACGCTTGTGGAGAGTGACCTTTGCTCATGGTAAGCGTAAGCGCGGAAAGTGAGGATCGTCGAGCGAATGGTAAAATGATTCGAATGTTCTGAACGTTCTCGACAGATCGAATAAGAGGTCGAAGAACGCGAGGACGTTGAGGAAGGTCTTCTCATTCCCCCGGGTTTTCCCGATCTTATGGGTCAACATTTCATCATAAGGATCTAAAGTATAACGGATATTGATCTCAAAAACAAAATCTAGTCTATAAAGTCAATTTTCAATTCGAATAGTGGTGGTTATAGATAGATTTCGGTAAAATTTTCGACATGATCCTACTCTTAAGAATTTAAAAGAATAAAAACTTATAGATTTCTAAGATTCCCTATTAATAAAACCTCTTCTCGCTTATCGTAATATTTTAACTTTTGAAATGTTTAAATCAAAAGTCACGTAAAATGATATTGAACAAACTTTTTTAAATATTCTGCACTTACCGCTCCGTTGATTTGCAGTGCTCAGCTACCGACAACAGGAAGTCAAGCTGAAAAGGATTTAGAACAATGAGAACAGTGAACAAAATTAAATTATTAATGTCACTGAAATTTTAGTGATCTTTTCAGATTAAAAAAAAAGTTTCATATTCTTATATTTGAAAGCTGGAAATTTTCAGGAACTGCAATATCAGCTAACCATCCTAATCAATCTATCTCAAAAAGAATTCCCAATACTTTTCCGACTTTTTTTGTCAATAAAGTATTTCAAATTAAACTGTAAATTGAATAATTCTAAACATATAAATGTCAATTGTTTTCGCCTCCAAACAATGTAAGTTATGAAGGGCTGAAACTAAACCTATATACATATACATAATAAACCGTTAAACTTGAACTTGTGCTGATTGTTTTTAAACTAGAAACAGTTTGAAAATATTGATACATTTGCATCGAAAATAATTCTGTATCAAAGAAACTTGTAATGTGTATTGTTTTTTTTTAGTTGGAACAATATTTCTAGATAAAATTGAAGAGGGAAAAAATATTTCGATCATTTGAACGTTGAAAACTTCTAGTACATTACTCGTTTAAATTACAAAGTAAAAGACAATCGACCGACCTATAATTCCTTTTTGATCTCCCGGATTGTGCAATAATATATATGTACTTTTGTAGAACTGCACCTTCAGTACGATATGATGTAGAGCGATTGAAATCAATTTCACAGAGAATTGATGGATAGAGGGTGACTACCGGTACTCGATCTACCATTCTCGCATACTTGATCGTACATTTCTCAATTTTTACTCTCTGTCTAAGATTCAATTTACATCTAGAAGCACTGATTTCTGCACGTAATTTTTCATTCAATAGAGCGCACCTAAGACGTCACGTAATTACTTTTTTCACTTCATTTTGCAATTCATATAAAGTTACACGTTTTCACTTTCAGAAATACAACGATTGTGAGTGGGTTAAAAAATGTCTACCGAAAAATCGGTAAGAAGCAATATGAACGGTAAAGTTCATGCGAATAACATTTGCATGGTGGAATCTCTAACCCAAGAAAGGGCATCGACGAGATAAAATATAATGATCGCTTTGAAAAACGAAGAGTCGTTTATACATTAAACAAATGGATGATTGTCAAGCAATATTTGCAAACATTTAATTTTGTCGAATAATGAAGTTTTAAATAATAATTTTTTTTTTTAAGTACAAGGTTGTTCTTCCAACCTTTTCCCAATCTCCTTCAAATGCTATCATTCTTTTCTTAGCAATTTCAATTATGAATTTGTTTTTTTAGAAAGGAGAAAGAGAAATGCATCTTAGGGGACCAAAAATAAAGGGGAAAATATGGTAGATAATTCGGGCGAAACAATGATACCTTCAATAATGATTAGAGCTCAAAATTATTTTCCGAAAATAACTACTTTCCCAACTAATATTGCAATCTGTACGAAAATACGAACACCATTTTCAAAGGTGACAGTTTCAGTACATAATTATTCGGTAAATATTGGTTTTAAAAACAAAACTGATCGAAACATTGCATGAAATAGAAAAACCACCATTTAAAAAATTAAAAAAATGTTCGAACTTATATTGATTAGTTATCTTTTAAAAACTTATAATGAATCTAAAGAATTATCTTAAAATAAAATAAATCACGTAGAATTTCTTATTCTTTTTATATAATATATTTTAGAAAGCACTAAAGCTATTCTTAAACTAAGGTACAAATATTACAATATGTGAATTCACACGTATGAGATCTTAATATTTTCGAACCGAAAATAAACTTCCTCGACTCTAATCACGAAAAAAAAGAGAAAAGCACGTAATCAGGTTTTGCAACCACTAACCACTTTTAAGGGCATGTATTACTTACCATATGAGGAAATTTAGATTGCTCGGATTTTTTCCACAACTTTTTTGGAAAAATAAAAAATGGAAAAAACCCCGAGTAATCTAAGTTTGCTCATGCGGTAAGAAACATATTCTCTTAAAGAATCTGGATAAATTACGGGAATATTTAGAATTGAGCATTTATTTTCAATTTATTTAAAAAGTGGCTCTTGCAAATGAAATAAATTTAGATATTCATTTACCTTAATTTCTGCACACTTTTCTTTCTGGTAAATATAAACGATAAGGGAAACCGATCTCAGCTGACAAATGCACGTTTCATAGGGATCTAATTTTCGAGGAAAGATACGAATTCTGTGAGCTTATATAATTGGTCTTCAGCACAAGCCTCTTCATCGGATGTGCTCTCCTCTCTGTCAACCTTCACAGGTTGAACCATGTAACCGTCGATAGTCCAGCCTTTCTCGATTGCTGCCTGTTGAGTTTGCTCTTCCGAAAGTCCCATCATTGAAGATAATACTGAGATAGAGAGGGATGAGTATGCTTCGGATACTAACTGCATGGCACGCTCACGAGTACTTTCTGAAAAAGGAAACATGAAAATTAATATAACTTAAAATTTCATAACATATTATAGGTATAGCTTTTCTTAGAGATTAAAATTACCTTTAAGAGCATTCATGATCTCAGCGACTTCATCGCTCCAATTTGCAGAAAGAGCTTCATGAACCCCTTGCCAATTTCTTTTCCACATGTGCTGGCCTACTTTCCATATGTGATGCAATTCTTCATGCTCATCCTTAACTTTAGATGGAATTCTTTGCCACAAATACTTAGCGTGGCATCTGGAACAATAAGTGTTGATAAAATAAGATTGTTTACTAGCAATTACCAATGTGTAAGAGATTGAATTGTGAGAGCACATAGTAGTGCCCATAAGAAGAAATATTGAGCTATATGTATATGTGTATGCAATTAACTAATTAACTCGTCTTGTACTTACAATTCATTTTGATAGAGATATATCGCAAGTAATTGTGCATAAACTGAACCTGCTACATCTCCAATCTGTGCCTGAAAATAAACAAATGAGCTTTAATTAATAAATATTCAAGAGAACAGAGTAACTTTGAACTAAAGATTAGAGAAGAAAATAAAATTAAAACATTTAGTGAATGGAAAATACACTTTTATCATATGTGCGTTGTAGAACAAGGAAAGATGTTTAACGATGGAAAAATCGATTCTTTGTTTTTGATCCAGTTAGTACTTAATTTTGAATTTTTCATATCTCTATACATGGTATAAGCACCATAGTTCGATTGAAACCATTGAAACATATACAGAATAACTTGAACGCACAATTAAAAAGATTTCGATGTTTTAGTTTGGAAACATAACCTACAAAACAAAATGCTATATACGTTTATTTACCTCCAACTCGGCTTTTTCGAGATCCCTCAAAGATTTCTCCACATTATTTAACACCATGATGAAAAATGTCTATTTCTATACTAATTAGACACTATAACTTATTATAATTAATAACACTCGATAAATTCCTGAAATTAATAAATTCATTCAATTGACATCCGAAACGAAGCGCAAACTTTGACGAACTTCTATAGCAACTTCCAGTGGCCACAACTCGAGCCCCATAGTCTACTGCGCGTGCGTTGCACTCGACATTTGATTGGTTCCTATTCGCGCGCAATTTGAAATGCTAAAAAATATTATGCATTTCAAATTACGCGCGAATAGCAACCAATCAAATATCGCATGCAACGCATGCAACCAATTAAATATCGAGTGCAACGCATGCGCAGTAGAGTACGGGGGCGGTAACTGCAGAGTCGAAATTTCAAAATACGCGCAGCAGGCTGCGCAGTTATTCCAGATTGCATGAAATTACATGTGATTTTGCAAATACTGGCAAATGCAACCCGTCATTCATTCCGGCAGTCATCCGGTGAATATAGGTTAGGTTACACTTTCGTTTCACGGTTTTGTCTGTTTAATTTTGACATTTTTGCATATTAGAGTGAATAAAAAGTAAAATTAGTCAACATGTTTCGCCCAGCAAGGGTTTTAGTTATGACATTTCATCGTTTCAAGGAATGTCGGGCGATACATACGAGCGAACGACAACGACAAGAACTTGCAGAATATGAATGTAAGAAATGTCTATATATATTTAAGAAGATTACTTATATTAGAAAGTTTATAAATCACACTAGTACAGCACGTGATTATTACTTTATCTAAAGAAATCCGGAAATTGTCCTTGATTTTATTTTTGATGTGGGAAGTGCATTTCCGGTTTGAAAACTCTTTTCCGGATAATCAATCAAAATATTTTATTTGACATTTGCAATTTTTCTTAAATGTCTTGAAATCTTTTGAATGAAAATGATGAAATCTTTTGAAACCTATTTCGTACCTATTTTTATTTAGAAAATCTCCGTTGTAGCCTTTTTTAATGACAATAGGTACTATTACGACTGATATTAATTTATTTTTTACGAATTTTTTGCAACTCTACTGTAAATTATAATATTATATTGTAAATTATAATATTGCAATGGAGAATTACTGCGATATCTAAAACAAACAGGGGATTTTACTGTATTTCTTCCATCGATTTAAAAATTTAATATTACTTTCAGCACCAATTACTGATGAATATAAAAAAGGCCCAATGGAAGGCCGTGCACTCTATTTAGATGCTCAGGCTACAACTCCAATGGTAATTAAATTAATAGATGCTTTCAATTTGATTTTAAACTTAAGATTAAAAGGTTACTGAAGATATCCAATTTTATTCTTAACTATTTTTAAATATTTATTAACAGGATCCACGTGTATTAGACCAAATGATGCCATATTTAGTATCGTATCACGGCAATCCACATTCAAGAACTCACATGTATGGCTGGGAAACAGAAGCTGCTGTTGAACATGCCCGTAAAGTTAGTATTTCATTAATTATATATTTAGAGATCATTATGAATTTGTGTTTAAATAATTAATTTCTTAATCTCTTTCTTGATAGCAAGTTGCAGATTTAATTGGTGCTGATAAAAAGGAAATTATCTTTACGTCAGGAGCTACTGAATGTAACAATATAGCAGTTAAAGGAGTTGCCAGATTTTACAAAACAAAAAAGAAGCACATTATAACGACACAAACGGTAAGAAAACAAATAACATATTTTATATTGATTCAGAGTTTATTATATTACATATTTTTAATTCAAATTTTTTCATTGTTCCAGGAACACAAATGTGTTTTGGATTCGTGCAGGGCTTTGCAAGGAGAAGGATTTGAAGTGACATATCTACCTGTAATGCCCAACGGTCTTATCGATCTTGAACAACTGGAAAGTGCCATTACTCCAAGCACTTCTCTAATTTCAATAATGACTGTCAATAATGAAATCGGCGTTCGACAACCAGTAGAGGAAATCGGTGATCTTTGCAGGCATGTAAAAATAACAAGTTTCTTTGTATTATTTGTGTTTCCTCAGCTTCTAATTTGAATCTAATATTATTTGATCCTTCCAGAAAGAAGAAAATTTTCTTCCATACAGACGCTGCTCAGGCAATCGGAAAAGTTCCTGTCGATGTTAATCGAATGAACATTGATCTTATGTCTATCAGTGGTCACAAACTTTATGGCCCGAAAGGTAATTTCTCTTTTCATCTATATTTCAAAGTGAAAAAATTTTTTATTTTGAATGCTTTTAAGCATAGAATATTAATTATTTTATTTTTTAAATATTATAGGAGTAGGTGCTTTATACGTGAGGAGAAGACCCAGAGTACGTGTGGAACCTCTTCAAAGCGGAGGAGGACAGGAAAGAGGAATGAGAAGCGGTACTGTTCCAGCTCCATTAGCAGTTGGTTTAGGAGCTGCTTGTGAACTTGCTCAATCTGAAATGGAGGTAAAGAATAAATAAGTTTTGTTTAGATCCTAAAGAGAGCATTCTAATATCTAGTCTATTCGAAATAAAATGATAATGCATTTTTTTCAGTATGACCACAAATATATATCGAATCTTGCAAATCGATTGATTGAAACCATAACGTCGAATTTGACGCACGTGGTGCGAAATGGAGATCCTGTTGCATGGTATCCAGGTTGTGTGAATCTTTCCTTTGCCTGTGTCGAAGGAGAGTCTTTATTAATGGCTTTGAAAGACATAGCCTTGAGCAGCGGATCTGCATGCACAAGTGCAAGTTTAGAGCCAAGCTATGTTCTCCGAGCTATCGGAGCTTCCGAAGACCTGGCACATTCCAGTATAAGGTTCTTGTTTCTTTAAAATTATGAAACTTAAATTTGAAAAAAGTTATGCCGTGGATAATTTTTTTAATCTTTCCATGTTGCAGATTTGGAATTGGACGATTCACAACTAAGGAGGAAGTAGACTATACCGCTGAAAAGACGATATTCCACGTAAAACGCTTGAGAGAGATGAGGTTTGTTTATCGTACTGTAAAAACTTTTATTCAAAAGAAAATCTATTCATTCTTTTTATCGCATTCTTGGATTAGAAGTTATCAATTATTTTTAGTAAATTAGTCGTGCGAAACTACAGTCTTATGAAGCATACGTTTTAGCGAAATAACAATTCCGTGTTCAAGCAATTTTAAACTCCAGTTGATATGTACAATCAAAATCAGCGCAATATATCTTTTACATATCTCTTTAAATCTCTTTTAGAAGCTCATTATTAACTTTCTATTACAGCCCCTTATGGGAGATGGTCCAGGACGGCGTCGACCTCAAGACGATTGAGTGGACCCAGCACTAGCGCACCTTAGAACTTAGGTTTTAAACGTATTATAAAAACATACAGTCGTTTATATATTCAAATAAGATCAAGCACAACCGATCATAAGGAACGACTTCTTTGTTTTAATCGGTTGAACTTCCGTTAACCGGCAACTCAAGTTGTCTAATATATTCATAGTTTACAAAAAAAGCTGGCGAGGATTTATATACTTAATTAGTACTTAATTATTATTCTTTAAAGTCTCGATTCCAAGCTCAGTTAAAGTTTATCACTGCACCTTTAGTTTGTGTGTTTTCTGTTTTGAAGTAGGCATTTGAGCAAAGAAGCTAGTACCAGGAAGAGCAGCTTAACATAAGCAAGAAGGTTCAGTAGCTTCGTCAGCGTATGAAATTTTAAAGTGGTCCTTTTCCATATCGTGAAGGTCCATTCGAGATCTATTAGCTTCAACTAAGTGCTGTGCGATATCTTCGAACATTTCGTTTATACCGGCTCCACTTCTACACGACGTTTTGTATGTTCCTGAGATCAGATTGTGACACTGTTCACTGAAAAAAATTGTTAGGAGTTAGTCACAAAGACCTGAGGTAAATTTTATGGATTATTTTGTTTGAAAATATTATTATGAACAAATTTATTAATTTTTGATACAAACTATTCTCTTCAATAACTTCTAACACCCTTAAAAGACAGTTGAAACTGTATTTCTTCAATTGGTTTGAATGAGTTTCTATTTCCATTATTTTTTGATGTATATAAATTTTTAAGTACATGGAATAGTGTTCAACTATTTTTAAGATTTTTAGTAGACGTATCTTTTATAAAATAGACCAGTGATTAAAATATATGAGATTGTAATCAAAGATCTTTTTCTAGTTTTTTAGAAATTGATGAGAGAACCAGAATTACCAAAATTGTTCCATTTCAACGTCTGTGACTTGTGGATTTGCACCCTCGAGATCACTTTTATTTCCACAAAGAAATATTTTTGCATTTTCAGCGTAGGTGACTATATCAAGGAGGTGCTGGGAAAGAAGATGAAAGGATGTGGAATTGTCGAGTGCAAATACCAAAATAGCAGCTTCTGCGAATTTATAATAACTCGACGTTACTGATGCTACTCTTTCCATGCCTCCAGTGTCCCAAAGTTGCAGCTGTAAAATTCAAAATAGTTTTCACCTTCATTCGATAGGTATGCTTACATTGAATTAAATTCATAATAAAACTTCCCAAGAATATTGAAAAAAGCTGAGGAAATTCAAAATTCATTGGATACTTTTTTGAAGTCGTGAGTAATTAAAAACAATTAAATTTCTATATAAAATAATATTAATATCATCATATCGAGTTACTTTTACGAATTTTATTAAAGTTATATTTTTTGTACATAAAAATGGTATTTGAAATGCGTTACTTTCGACTTTCAAGAAATAACGTGTATCAAGTACTCTAAATTAAAATCAATTAAATTAAATCGGAATACGCGGAAGTTTCTCAAGCTTAAGAGATTCTCTTGTGAGTCAATATAAAAATTAAAAGTCAAACGACTTCTAAAAATAAACTAGGATATTTCTTTTGCATCCCAAGGTTCATTTTTTTTAATTCTTTCTGATACTTACACGTATCCGTCTGCCATCTACAACATATTCTTTATCAATATTGTCTATTCCAAGAGTAGATTTTCTGTCACTATTATTGACAAAAGAATTGTTGGCAAATCGCCGGAAAATAGAAGTTTTTCCCACACCGTATTCTCCACAGAGAATAACTTTCTGTTCAGTCACTTTGACAGTTGCCATTCTTGATTGAAATAATTAGTGCTCAAAAGCTACTACTTTTAATTTTAGTAGTAGCATTCACCAATAATGCTAATATTCATAGTCTGATAATTATAAAAGAGCACAGTTATAACTGATTGAAATACAGAATTCATTATTTTTGAAAGTATGTTATATCTTGAGTTAATTGTATCGATAGAACTGAATGAACTGAATCTATTGTAAACAGTGGGCGGCAAGGTTTTACAATTAATAATTTCCTAGTTGTTTGTGGTAGTCGTGTGGATTTTTATTATGGACTCTGCACGGTGGATAAATTGAATCCACTCCAATCTCCATTCACTAGGTCTATCTAGTGTTATCCTGGAGTACTAAAATCAGAGGAGCGGGTTCTTCAATTTATTTTCAATAAAAATTTACAATTTTTATAACTCTCCTGTCATTTCTCAAAATATTTGTTTAATATTTGTATTTTCGATAATTTTTTTGAAATTAAATATTGTTTGTAGATCCAGTTTTAAATATTTAGAATTTGATCAAAACCTCTTCTGATTAATTGAATTGAATTAATTAATCCAATTGATTAGTCTAATGGAGAAGTGCAACAAAAATATTGCTTCTAAAAATTACTTTCTCTAATAAAAATTTAATTTACTTTTTACTTCCTAATTTTCTTCCACTTTGGTATTATTTTTCACAAATAATATATTCTAAAAATAGCAATTTGAGAATCGTCAATAGATGGAAATGTATTTATAATGATGTTCACTGGGGAGGAACTTAAAACAAACTAACTTAGAAAATCGTGTAAATCATAATCTGTGGTCAAGATAACATTATTTTTTGAAAAAATTTAGCTAAATCTTTTTTATTGAAATCGGAGTCTGCTTCTTTACAGAATCAAAGAACAAGTGGTCATCCATGACATACAGATCCAATGCTAATAAATGAGACAGGCTTTAGAAACACTATACCTAGCAGTAGGTCAAAGGTGTCTGATTATCAGTTTTCATATATTTATTATACATATAGAATACGTATCATAAATATATCATATACATATCAATTTATCATAAATACATACATTATACATATTATACATATAAAATGCAAATTATAAAGATTTTAATTACAAAGATATTACGTTGCAAGTCTGCGATGTAAATTTAGAAATTAACAATTTAAATTTTAGTATCTTTATAGTTAAACCACTTCAAATTGCAATTTTTTATAAAATTAAAAAATATATAAGTGAGAAATAGAATACGTCAATTAAAAATGCTAAAACTAAAAAATAAAAGAATAAAGGAATTTAAAAGTGGTTTATTTAAGTGCCGCTTAAAACAAGGGTAGCAACACCCCCAATGGTCACAATCTCTGCACATATTCAAAATTCAAAGTGAATTAAAATGCAATTGATTCGAAAGAAAATAATTGATTGGATTACGGTACAACTCATTTTTGGGAGTGAACTTTAACGTTTCTTTTCACCCTTTAGAAAACACGTGTCGCTTAGTTTTTGATGTCCTAGAATATTATTCGCTTGTTTATTGTTTGCAAAATGTGCAAATAATGCATTGTTGTATATGTAGGTATTACCATTGAAATGACTTATAGATCTATAATTCTCATAAAAAGGTCATAAATCAGAAAATATGTGAAGGTGATCAGTTGATGTGAAGCATTTGTTTGATGCATATTAAAATTTTACGGACAGGGACAGGTTTCGATCCAATGTTAACAATATCTATGGATAACAACAAGCGTAGGAGGTTAAAGAGTAATCTTGCTAATGGTGCGTAATTATAATGGAATTGTAGTTAACCTTGTCCCACCCCTTTTGTAAACGGATCTTTGAGCCTTGTAGTGATAAGATTTTCTAAAATTAAATATAAAATAAATTTCAAAAAAAGGTCTTGATTTCAAGTCTAGATTTTCTGAAAATTCCAAAGGTATTCGCTATTAATCCAAAAAAGCTGGTCGATTAGGCGTGACTTTATTTTTGAAAAAATAAACTTGATAAATACAAAATTTTTAAACGGGACACCTTTCAGTGTATACGAGTTCAAATTATAAGCCTTAAAAAATCAATATGCAAAATTCCATTATTTTAAATGAATACATCCTTTTGTAGTAAAACTTAATGACTTTAGATAAGAGTAATTTAATTTCACTAACTTTACGTTTGCAATAATAAATATTTTTCTCTAAAACTAGGCCATTTACCTTCGTCTACGAAATGGAAATAAGATTTTAGCAAAAAATGTTTATTACCGTGAGCAGGACGTTGGAAAACTAAATTTGCTCTTGTGGTAATTATACCCTTAACATTGTATGCGATTTAAATAATAGATAATAAAAAATAATAAATAATGAAAATTATAACTCAATGTATAACATAAAATTAATATTGCTAATAAATCATTGGTATAATTATTGAATATTGTATGTATTGAACAGATTTTAATCATTTTCCTCAGGCTCATTTATTTTATTAATACTGAGAAATTTTATGATTAAATTGATAAAAATCTAACACTAGTATGGGATGAATGGTATTATTATTCTCTTTCTCTTATCATTATTCAAGAATAAAATGTCAAGAAAATGTTTGAATAAAAAAAATGTTATACTTTTTCATAATTTTTAAATTCCTAAATATTTTTTTACATGCATAGTTTTTGATTAAAAAAAATATACATGACTAAATAATCAGTTTCCAGATTGAATAACCGTAATTACAGGTTTTGATCGCCATTCTCTATTAAAAAGTCGTTAGCTCTAACATTATATTCTGTAACAGATAATTTCTCATTTGTACGGATCAGTAATCATGGAATTTGGTTAACAATGTGCCTCACATAAATGAGAATAGATATACATATTATAGTATTATTTTTCAAACTAAACCAATTGATCATCGCTTAGTAATTACTAGCTGCTAATATCACTCTCGATCATATAATAATTTATGTGACCAGAATATATTTATGGTTGTCCTCAACCTGTTTTATTTTGCAAATTCCCCGGAAAAAATATTATTCTTACAGATCATTTTATTATTATTTTTGTTTTTAATTAATTATTATTATTTTATAAATATTTTATTTTTGTTCAAACATTTAATTAATTAACAAGAGTATATCAAATGGAAAATCTATTCAAGTTTTTATTTTATGAGTAAGTTTGCTTAAAGAAATTGGTCACGTTACAGTTTGGTCCATACTCTCATGAAAATATGCTTGCCCCAATTGCGTGACGATCATATTTCATGAGCTTCTATTGTTCTTGTTATTACTTAAATATCATGTCATGGTCTCTTTCAATTTCAGGTCAGGCCATTCGTAAACCATTTAATGATTAAAAATTGATATATTCTTGATATATATTCCAATTGTAAAGAATTATACTTTTCAATAATCACCGCTGAAGGGATTCGAAGCCAAGTGGCCGTTTAAAAATAATAGCAAAACGTTTTCTTTCCTGAAAGTTTGACCCCTGTTTTTCTTAAAATTTTTGCATGTTTGAACAAAAAAAAAATATATATATATATATATATATATATATAT